>CM060633.1:5363327-5533327 GCA_030578275.1 Meda fulgida
CAAAGTGAGTAAACATAGAACGTGATTTGACAACGTTACCCGCCAAAGTTAATTTTTTTACCCGCATTTGGCGGGTTGGCCGGTGTTAATTTCAATCCCTGAATGCTGCACTCCTGTTTGTCTTTGTGCACGAACCTTCACGCCAATAAATCATCAGAAATATTGCTGACTTGTGCGTCTCAAGCGCCCTCTTTATGGTCGCCCTAATGCCTGTTAGTCCGTGGATTTGCCTATATTTGTTTTTGAAAATGGAAATGTCTTTAGACATGAAAAATCGATTTTACAATCGATTCAATGAACACTTATGTCTCAAATATTGAACAGGATTTTTTCATTAAAGTGACAGCCCTAGTCATAACTGCCCTTTCCTGTGTGTGTGTACATGTTTTTCTATCCTGGTGGGGACTTTAACCTGAATGCACACTGACTCATGGGGACTCCTGTCATGGGGACCTAAATTGAGGTCCCCATGGGTACACAAGCTAATAAATTATACAGAATGAGTTTTTGTTTAAAAAAATGTAAAAATGCATAAAGTTGTGTGTGATGGGTAGGGTTAGTGTAAGGGGACAGAATATACAGTTTGTACAGTAAAAACCATTATGTCTATGGAGAGTCCCCACAAAGATAGCGAACCATACGTGTGTGTGTGTGTGTGTGTGATACCATTTAATAGCTCTTCATGTAGCTGTGTGAGGTCACTAATAATGAAATATTTAAGCAATGAAGCACCTGGATGTTCTATATTATGAATATAGCCATGGTTGAAGCAGCCATTACAAAGCTGTTACAGTACATCAGGTTCATAAAAATATCAAGTACTAATTCAAATGTCATTAATTCATCATTATAAAAAAATGATCTTCAGCGAATGAATTGAAACTACAGTGGTGTAGTGAGGCTTTATTTATGTTTGTTTTTGTAGTGATGATTTTGTGATCTGCCTCTTTGCAGTAAAGATGTTTACAGGGGGATGTAAATCCCGCTTTATGCTGTAACATGGCTCTGGTTTGTTTTTATGGCAGATCTTAATGGCTCTTTCTGTTTAGTATTGTAAAATAACAGTAGTATTAATATCAAATAAAATAGAATGAAATTAGAGAAATGTTTACATAAGGTACAAATGAAACAAATGAAATAAAATGCAAAAAGTATAATGAATTTAAATGATTATTAAATTAAAATAAAATAGTTAAAATCAGATTATATTGTTAATCATGTATTTTGTATTTTAATTTAATATTTTTTTAATGTTAATTTTTTTTTATTCATATATTAATCTTGTATGCCAGAAGTATTGAACACTATATATGATAATCACACACACGCATACAGTACTGTGAAAAAGTCTTAAGTCAGTTATTTCTATCTTTTGCTGTTGCGTGTCAGTAGGAAATATCAGTTTACATTTCCAAACTTTCCTTTTGCCATTAATTTTAATAATCCAGTGAGATTTCTGTATGCTCATTTTGCTCAAGGAGTCTGACAGCAGCCGGTATGATCTGATCTCACCATCATCGAGTGTTTTGAAGACTGTGCCACAGTTCTTCTGGATATAGTCTGTCTCCGTTTTTTTGTTTCTTCATGTAATCCCAGACGGACTCGATGATGGTGAGATCAGATCACACGACTGCTGTCAGACTCCTTGTGCATACAAAAAGCTCACTGGATTATTATAATGAATGGCAAAAGGAATATTTGTGAATGTAAACTGATATTTCCTACTGTCACACTACAGCAAAAGATAAATAACCGGCTTAACCATTTTTCATGTTAAAATACTAATGTGCCTAAGACTTTTGCACAGTACTGTGTGTGTGTGTATATATATATATATATATATATGCGCCTGTATGTGTGCGAATGTATACAAAATCTATTTAATATGAATAAATAAATACATTTAAAAAAGGTTGTTTAAATTGAAAAACAACAATCATTTTGGTAATAAAATAGTCCCTCTTATTTTGGCAGACAGAGACATCTGTGCCGTCTCTCTCTTTATAGTGATATTTAGCATGCGGTTGTGTTCTGCGCTACGGGATATAATTGGATAGGGAGTGTTTTCTCATGTCTGTGTGAATTTAGCCGCAGTAACACAGAATGACCAGAGCCACAGGAAAGCTCGTCTGCTACATTTCCATACAGGGCCAGCAGGATTTATTGTGAAAGTGTGTGTCTGAACTATTAGCAAATATAAAGGGGGAAGAGAGAAGAAACGAAACTAGCAGAGTGTGCTTGTGCTGAATGAGGTCAGTTTTGCTGGAATGAGACTCATTTTCACACAAGGTCTCTGTTGTTCGTGTTTGTTCACTAGTGACGCCAATATCCAAATCTCTTTCTCATTAGTGTCCCCGTGTTTCATTCCAGGATTCCGGCCCATTGCTTGCTTCCTCTTCCAGTTCTAAACACAGTGGCTACATGTGTGTGCAAGCTTGTGTGTCTTCTCTAAAGTAAATTTTATGCCCTCAGCGCATTGGAGATTAGGACACAGCATGCTACCGTCTCATGGGTGCATTTCCTTTCGCACTGATTCTGATTCTCCCCGAGAGGCTTCGTCCACTACTTTGAGTGTGTGTGTCTGTCAAAGTTTAAGTGCTGTTGAAATGGACTGCCGCTTGCCATCTTCCACCTACTGCTGCTCTTGCACTTAAAGCTGGAGTATTTCTGCGTACACTGGTCATTGTTACTGGCCGTGTCTGTTCCATCACCTCCGTCCTTCTTTTCTGATCTTCTGCCCTGTCTCTCTCCCTCCTGGTTTACACAGGCAGCCTGAGTCTGTATTCTGTCTCTCTTTCATCTCTTTTGCTTCCTGTCGCAGTGTTCAGCAGCTATAACATTACAAATGTACCACAGGCTGATGTTTACGAAGAAAGAATGAGAAAACAGGCAAGGGTCAGGATGGTTGCATAGTCATCCAAAAGTTGACTAAATAATGAATAAATAAAGGAAAATATTTGTTTGTATTTTACATTTTAAATGACAAAAATATGTTTGGAGTATAAATGCTATTTTGTACCTTTTTAACATTTTAATTTTTTATTTAAAAAAAGTTTTTTTAAAGAATTTTAAAATAAATGTACAATTTAAATTGCGTAACAAAATCAATGGTTGTAGCATATGAACTATTCTTAAAGCTTTAATGTTTTAATATTTTCTTTATCATTTAATAGTATAATTTAAGAGTATTTAAACTTATTATTATTATACATTATTTATTATTAATAATTATTTTAATGTGTGTTAGGAGTAGCATATTCTTTTGTAGCTTTAACATTTTTATTATTTATTTATTTATTTATTTTTAAACGTAAAATTTTTAATTATTGATTTAAAGTTTTAGAATGCTCATGTGTATATTTGCCCCTGTATATGCCCATAATATTAATCAAACTGCAGTATTGATGACAAAAACCCTCCTATAAACAACCCTATTTTAAGACGCAACATCCTGGGCAAGTTAAATCTCTGTTAAAGAAGTTTCACCTCTAAAGTCATCCCATTTTAAGCATCACCAGCCATCAAAGTGCCACTTTTGTAATAAATTCACTGCCTTATTCCAAGCCTATTACTGTCAGACTTCAAATCGTCTACTGTGAGTAATGTTTCCATTATTATGTGTAATCCATTTTTGTGATAGTTTTGCATAGTCATGATTTATAGGGATTTATCCGGGTTATCTATCAGTTACCCCACTGAAGGACAGCATTTAAGGTACACACACTGCTAAGAAATGTATTTGATCAGCTTAGTTTTACAGTGCTTCATTTAAAGCATCTTTCACATCACAACCCATTTTACTTCCAAAATCAGACTTATTTCCAGGTGAAACAGGAAATTCAGCAGGAAAAAAGAAATGTGATGAGTCTTGATTTTATCCATCGTCATTAGTTGATTGGATTGTCCATTACATACCAGAATTGACTTTGGTGTTTGTTGGGAGAGAGTGAAAAGTAACCGGGATTTGTGTCTTCGGAGCAGAGTGTTTTCCGAGTGGAAGGAAGGAGGCAGGGTGGTGTGGCTGAACGCTATTGTGGAGGAAAAATGAAGCTGTCAAGTCTGTCGTGTGACTGTGTGTGGTTTACTGGGCTGTCCTGGCCCTCCTCTTAGCTGTTTTACAATGTTGTTTCTCTCTCTCCATACTAATCCTTTGCTTTTCCTTTCCTCTCTCTTTCCACACTTCTTTCCATTAAAGGTACAATGATCACACCCATTTACTGAACTTTTGGCAATTGTGCAAGTCTTAATGTTACACTGATTTATAAACTAGTTACTTGAACGGTTAAGGTTATTGTAGTATTCAAGTATTGTATTTTCAAGTTAAATTTTTATTATAGTTTGTGTTACTACTAACTATTATTATTATTATTATTATTAAAATATTTTGTAATTATTTTTTCAGAAAGGTTGCATTCAATTGATCAAAACTAATTCATAATGTTTTTAAAAGATTTCTATGTCAAATAAATGCTGTTCTTTTGAACTTTCTATTCATCAAAGAATCCTGAAAATATGCATCACGGTTTCCATAAAAATAGTAAGCAGCACAACTGTTTTCAGCATTGATAATATATATATTTTTTATTTTGAGCAGCATATTAGAATGATTTCTGAAGGATCATGTGACATTGGAGTCATGAACATTATAATTATACCGACCGCATATATACACACTTGTACAAACATATACACAAATGTGTTTGAGTAGCATGTCGCAACACTACAAACAACTCACTTTGTTTTGCATCTTCACACAAAGTTCAACATGTCTGGGCCGTGACCCGACCTCCCGCGCTTCTTCAGGCTGTATCTGTCTTTAGACTGACAAGAAAGAACACAAGGTTTGGGGAAAAGGCACGCCTCTTTAATTGCCCCGTGATTTCTCCAGTTTGTGTAATCTTACTGTTACTCAGTATGAATCTTAACTTTTCATTATAGTTGAGAGATGTTTGTGTAGGCCTTTAATGACAGGCTGGGTGTAGCTGCTTCCTTTTTCAGGAAAAGAGGAAGAACATGGTAATGTAAACGAAAGTGTCTCCTTTCTACAGGAAGGATAAAAAGGGACGAGAGGAGGGAAACTTCACTCGTTTCACGGAGGTGGGGGATTTTGCTTGATCTAGTGAAACCAGGTTTAGGACTTTTTAGTTACAAAATTAAAAAAATCCCACCTTCTGTGACCTTAATGGCAAACATGAAAGAGAAACCTGTTTACCAATGTAAAAACATCCTAGATACCAAGTGAAAATCCCAGCCGTAAGGGACTGCGTTTGCGGTGTTACCTGACCTCTGGTTAGTAAATGTTTAGCTGCTGTTACTGCTATGAGTTGTGTAGTGAAGTGGGCATCGTCAACCTCAGCCATCGGCAGGAAATGATGCGTTTAGAGACTGCCGGACATCTTCCATTTTGTCCCTGGAGTGTTTTGAGCGATTCAGAGGGTCATCTGGAAGGTCACAGTGTGTGTTTTGAGGCATGAATGTGTGTTGAGAGCAAGCATGGCTGGGACAGACAAACTCTCAATGCGATCAAGCATGTATAAACAAACTAAATCAAATTCAAATCCATTTGATACGGCAAACGGTGATCCTAGAGCACAAGGAATATGTCTCTAGAGATAATATCTGCTTCAATTTGTCCTCATTATGTTTTTTCTGCTGAGTCTGGGTAATATCTTTCTTTATGAGAATAGACAGATGGGATGGGAACAAATTTCATGTCGGTTTGTTTTGTGGCCATATGCAAGGGTAAGATTTGACAAAAGTGTATATATAACATTTTGGCAGAAATGCATTTTATGGGAAAATGGACCAAATACATTGGTGAACAAAGTTGTTTTAATTTTTTTAAATAAAAAAGTATTAATTTCATATGTGAGAATGGAATCCTCAACTGATTATTAATAGCCAGAATGTGAAAAAAGTTATTGTTTTAATGTTTTTTTTTGTTTTTTTTTTGTGTGTGTCAAATGACTAGTCTAGTTAGTGACTAGTCATTATAAGAGAACTCATCATGTGTGATGTTTTTTAGGCCCCCATGAGTGTATTATGGCTGGTCTGAACCTGCTCAACTTTTATTGGCCTATAATAAGTGTGTCCATTGAACTTACCCCTCTTATTCTTTCTCCCACCTTTCTTCCTGTCTACTCTCCAGGCACTGGCAGCTAATGCAGGTACAGGATTTGCTGTTGCAGAGCCGCAGGTTGCCATGTTTTGTGGCAAACTCAACATGCACATTAACATCCAGACTGGCCGCTGGGAACCAGACCCTTCTGGATCCAAGACCTGCGTCGGAACCAAAGAAGAAGTGCTGCAATACTGTCAGGAGGTAAAATAATGTTACACAGCAGAAAGATGTCTATCGCTACATCCCAATTCGCCTACTTATACTACGCCCTAAAAGTATGTACTTTTGAGTATTTAGAAAAAGAGTAGGCAAGCTTTGGGACATACTACTTCGTCATCTTTAACGGACAGATCTGTCACATGCATCCTGTCACCGTAAACTGCCCTGTCAATCATCTTGCCAGTTAATTTCCTACCGTTTCGGAGAGAAATGTTGTAGCACGTTCATCTGCCAGTCGCGGGTCTTTCTTGCGGAGACTCTCCTCGTGTGTTTGCAATTTGAATGTAATGATGCATTTAAAAGTTAATGGCTAAACGTATCTTTACAAAAGTTCACAATGCTGCTGCAGATGCAATATAATGTAGACAACATTGAATAAATACATTTTCGTCAGGTTAGATACTGGTAATTAATCACTCAAATCCCTTTATCTAATGCTGCGTTCCTGGCAGGTTTTTGAGCACGTAAATCACGACTTCAAACCACGACTCACGACTTTGTAGCGTTCCAGACCAGTCACGCCAAACTACCTGAGCGCAAGGAATTGTGTCTATGTAAACAAACCAGCATGGCGCGGACCTTACGGGACTTATGCATTAAGGCAATACACTTTCACAACATTCTTATTGTTGCAGACACATAACATTGTAATACATAATCGTGTGTGTATTATTATTATTATTATTATTATATTATTATTAATTTGACTGCAATGTTATATTGTCCTAAAGTGTATTCTCACCGTGAAACACTGCATCCGTAGGGGCTGCCATTGTTGTTTTGTATGGTTTCGCTGGCTATGTGACGTCAGAGCTTGTAACTGGGAGGACATCGATCTAGTACGAGTTCACGGGTGGGAAGTCAGGGGTTTGACTGCCGTTCCAGTGCACTTTCACAGGTATAAGGTTGCAAAAAACACGGGTTATAGGAACGTGGCATAAACCTCTCTACATAACCACCGGACTCTCGCGTCCTCCATGTCTGTAGTTTTTTTAATCAAATCGTTTGTAGTTCTAATCGAATCCTCATCCAGCGCACGATGGGTTGAGGGCGATATTAGATATTTGATTCTGACCGGAAATAGTACATCATCCGGGCATCTTTGGAACACTCAATTCAACATACTACGATTTGGGACGTACTAATTCTATTTTCGATACTATTTAGGACGGATAGTATGCGAATTGGGACACAGAATATTAAAAACATTGCCATTTAGCGGATTTTTTTTCTCTCAAACTTCTTGATAAGGTGTGAAAAGGTTGCTGGTTCAGTCCTTACAATCTCTTTGAGCATTAAATTTTTACAATAAATCAATTCCTGATTGATAAAATCTTCCCTTATATCATGTTTTACTTGGAAATGCATAGATTGGGTTGGATTTCACAATGGCTTAAATTAACTTTTTACTTTTTAATATTTATTAAATTTTATAAGTTACATTACTGTTCAAATGTTTTGGGGTCAGTAAGATATTTTTTAATATGGAATTAACACTTTTATTCAGGAAAGATGCATTAAATTGATCAAATGTGACAGTCAAGACATTTATAATATTAAAATATATTTTTGTTTGGGAAAAAGTTTATCAAAGAATTAAAAAAAAGTATCACTTTTTCATTTAAATTATTAGGCAGCAAAAACTCTTCACAACATTAATAATAATAAGAAATGTTTATTGAGCTTCTATTAGAACTGAAGGATCATGTGATACTGAAGACTGCAGTAATGATGCTAAAAATTTAACTTTGCCATCACAAGAATCAATTACATTTTAAAATATGTTAAAATAGAAAACAATTATTTTGAACGTAATATTTCAGAATATTACTGCATTTACTGTATTTTTTATCAAATAAATGCAGCCTTGGTGAGCAGTTAAAACTTATAAAAACATTAAAAATGTTTACTGACCTCAACGATTTGAACTGTAAACTTAATATCTACAAAAAAAAAATACAAATGGAAAATGTTTTTAACTATCTTTACATACGGTCTGCTATCATTGGTTTGTATATTATTGCTGTTGCTGCTTATTTATGACAGGAATAAGCCACTAAAATGATCCTTTTCCACAACTATATTAAAAAACACCATTTGGTTAATAATGTCAAATCTCTCATCTGTCATATGGCTGGCTGCAAAAAAGCAATACCCTCCCTGTACATTTTACGATTGGTTTTCATCAATGTCCCTTTAATGGATTTCAGGACAGAGTAAATCTTGAGTTAGTTCCAATACATGAGCAGATGGCGTCAGGAGATTGTGAAGCATGGATCTGCGCTTTACAGTTCAGACTGAATCTCTCTGGTCTCTTCCCTTTAGATGTACCCTGAGCTGCAAATCACAAATGTGGTGGAAGCCAACCAGCCAGTCAAGATCGAGAACTGGTGCAAGAAGGACAAGAAACAGTGTAAGGGACACGCTCACATCGTGGTCCCCTACAAGTGCTTGGGTAAGTGTTGTTTGATTGACAGCTCTGTTGTCCTTTTAAATGGGCAATTATCCAGAATGGCTCCTGGGGTTAAAGGTGCCATTGTGGAAGTAAGACATCTGAGAACCTAGAGCAGTCGTTCAAAGTGACAAGACTAAGATGTTACAGATCAAATTCAGTCCCTGAACTGGCGCTCAGGTAGCCGTTTGAGGCCTTTTACTAAATATATTGTGATGCTACTCCCACATCTGAAGCACTCCCATAGAATACCGTGTCTGACAGTCGTGAATACTAAATTAAGCTTTCACGTCGTCTTGCGCTTGAATGGACCATTTCACACAAAATTATGCCCAAATGTATCCTAGTAAACATAGTTGGTTATGTCCTGCTGTTATTCCTTTTGCCTGTGTTTTTAATGTTAGTCAAATGACAAAAAAATTACTCTGTGCTCTTGACTGAATAACTTTTGTAACTTTAAGGATTCATCTATATTTAGTTTACACACAGTGAAGACTATGCAGTGTTATTTTACATTTGAATAGGCTACTTTATTCAATTTCTGTACCTAATATGCCTAATCTGTATCTAAATACAGTTAGATCTCCCTGTAAAGCCTGAAAAGCACTGTTTAATTAGAGCTTCGGTGTGTCCATAGAGGGTTGATTTTAATGCGGGAGTGAGTCCCCCTAAATTATCGTTCCGTGTGTGTGGAACGTGACTCACTCCTGAAACTGCGATGATTGACACCATGGTAGCCATAGCAACGTTCTGGCGTCTCGCATGATTGGTATCCACTATTCTGACTAAAGTAATATTACAGTTACAATAGACTCGTTGTGTTCAGCTGTGTAAAGCACAGTTTACGGAGCCACTGTGTTTTGTTCATTCTTAAAGGCTGCTTCACAGAGAGCGCTCTCAGTGTTGCCATATAAGCGTTTTTGGGCTTGTTGTTTAAGCTTGGCTCATACATCGACCGAGTTTATGGAGTTATTAAATTGAGCAGAGGTGGGTCGCGATATTTCGCTCTTACTTTCAGCATAAAGCATTTTTTTGTGTTTTTTAATTGGCTTGTTCTTGTTCACTGATTTTCTTTCAAGTTCTGGCAACACAAATGAGTCATGGCTCGTACCACTTTCCCTGTGATTTCTTGCTCAGCACATACAGACGAGAGATACATCTCTGATCCACATTAAATACGTATTTTTTTTAACATGCATCAGAGATGTATCTCTCCTTCATTCGTCATTTCTAATATCTCTCGTGTACGCCATTATCAACTAGTTGTTCGGTTCCATACACACTGCGTAGAAATTTTGTAAATGACTGAACCGTGTGTGTGCAGAACAGGATTAAGCACTAAAAAGTGAGAACTGACAACTGAATTTAGCTGTGGTGTACGTGACAAGGAAGGTGGCAGTGGGGTGAAAAGCCATTATTGTGTGGAGAACTTTATAGTAATAAAGCAAAATCCCATTTCCCCTTCCAGACAGAGGCTGGTGGAGATCCATTGGGCTGTGAGTGTGTATTGTTGTTTCTCTCCTCAGAGGCGGCTAAAATACATTACTTCTCCTCCTAAGAGTTTTCCCAGCTATTGGCAATGGCAACTTGGTCATGGGGGTGGTTTAAACTGTCAGAGTTTGTAAACTTGCTTTAGCACTCTTTCTTCTTCTCCTTTTTTTTTATTTTTTTATTTACTTTGCTAACAGCGTGTCCGACTAAATAACTGGATGTTTGCGATGACGTACTGTAGTTAAACACATCAGTAGAGAAAAAAGTCCACAACCGCAGAAATCAAAACGCACAACCCAGTGGGGTTCAAAAGTGAGGCCACATTTAACCCTTGAAAAAAGTTGTACTGTTTTAGAATATATATATATATATATATATATAATTTCCAATTGTTCTGATCCACATAAGAAAAATAACATTTATCTCATTGCGTCTCAGAGGAAAAGCTGCTGTCCGCCTGTCTGCGCCCTTTTCCTCATCTCCTCCCCGTGTTTGTCCCTCTCTCGTAGGAGATGATTGAGTTGTGGCTCTTTGCGGGCTGAAAAAAGCCATTAGCGCTGCCAGCCGACTGTGAAATGGGCCGACTGTCAGAGGCTTTCCAAGATGGCTGATTTTTGTTTTGTGTGTGTGTGTTTGAGCTGACGCGGCAGCTGTTGACTCGCATCACCTGATGTCGGCTGCTGTTTGATTGACAGGGTCGGGCGGAAGACACTTTCAGTCCAGCGCTTCCTGTGTCTTTCCTTGTGAATGACAGCTAGCCAATACAGTCTCTGGGTTTGGAGGAATCTAAAGCTGTGTTAGTCTGTTCATAGCAGCACCACACTGTTTCATCAATAACTTTCTCTACTTATAAGTCACCATGGAAACTGTTTTATTGATCTGACGTGGTGCGTACAAATTGTCTGAAGATAAAAACTGAAAAATTAAACTGCAGCAAACCCCATAGCAAAAGCAGGTTTTTAAAAACATAATTTAGGATGTTTTGGATAGTTGCTAGTTTTACTTTTGCGTTTCCACATCTCTGATATCTTTAAATAGTAACAGCACATTTCTTCACAACAAGCCGCATTATTTGAAGTGATTTTAATCATGTCTGTAACACAGATTGTCCACTCTTAGGAAAAAAAAAGTTTTTACTCAATTGTATTCCAAAAAGGTTCTATATAAGGAGAAATGTTCTAAATGATTGGATAATACTTTCATGTTTAATGGTTATTTAAAAAAAAATTCTGGTGAAAAATGTTTACAAGCTGTTTAATTCATAAAATGTCATTAAAATTAAAAATGCAAAAATCCATAAAATGATCCCATGATGGGAACCCCTAAAAGTTCTATATATGAAGCGCTTAAAGTTCTATACAAGTGACCGACTACTAATGTTTAATGCAAACCTTTAAACCTAATCAAATGATGAGAAATCATAATATCGATGCTTGCTTTGGCAAACACCATTAAAATGTGGGTGTTTTCTGGCCACAGTTGATGATGTTTTCTGCTGCAGTCAAGGACTAGGTGTATTCTGTGTCTGGAATAAAAGCAGCCCCTTGTGTTTAAGCAGATTTTCCACTTTAGGCGCATTTGTAACCTTGAATTGATGTCGGTACATCAACGAGACTCACTCATGTTCGGTCTCACCTTGTGTTCTCACCTCTCCACTCCCTCTGGGGTTTTACCACTGTTATTAATGAGGAGATTTCATTGTGATTCAGCAACATTCTGGCCTCTGGAGTTTAATTAGGGAGAGTGATTTGTTTTGGTAGTGAAATGGGCAGCTCGTCTGTGTCTCTGTCTTTCACCGCAGTGGAAACCTTAGAGAAATCTGTGAATATGCTGGGGCTTGATCTTTGAGGATTATGTTGTCTTTGTACTCTCAAATAGTAACATCCGTTTCAAAAGTTTCTCTAATGCATGCTCTTAAAGAAATATTTTACCCCCAAAAGAAAATTGGGTCACACTTTAGATTAGGGTCCAGTTCTCGCTATTGACTATTAACTGCGACTTTTGCCTCAATAAAATCCTAATGACTGCTTATTAATAGTTAGTAAGGTAGTTGTTAAGTTTAGGTATTGTGTAAGATTAAGGGATGTAGAATATGGTCATGCAGAATTAGGCATTAATATGTGCTTCATAAGTACTAATAAACAGACAATATCCTAGTAATGTGCATGCTAACAAGCAACTGGTTAGTGAGAATTGGACTCAAAACTAAAGTGTTACTGAAAAATGTCATTTAGTTGACTTCCTGATTCTATGAAACCACTCCCTCAGAAACAGCCAATGCGCTCAGATTGGTTAGTTGGGCCGGTGTGTTGTAAGTGGCTAAACTGTGTAGTGCACGTTGTCCGGAAACTTCACGCCCATTACCTTTACGGGCGAAATTTGTATGTGCTCCGGTCAAATGTAAATAATGGTGTCAATACTGTTATATATATAACAGTAATAAGTATGTAGATAAACAATACATAACCTGTAAACAAACCATACTGTACACTGATAACAGCAGCTGAAGTTTGCTGTTGCGATTATATATAATTTTTTATAACTTTATACACGTTTGTCTTATACACACAAAATAGCATCGAACTAACTGGCTACTATAAACAAACAGCGCTGGCATTTGTTTACGTCCTTGATAAAAATAAAACATTTCGTCTGAAATTACATATTCAAATAGGCTACATTTAAAATGATTAAGTCTTACTTACAGGTTGTGGCCCAACAACTGCTGCCTCTGGTTTTAAAGTTGGAACTGCTTCATGTTTTAGTAACAGTTTCTTGTTGAATCCGGCATTGAAGTCGTGGAGATTCTGGAAGCTGTCTTCCGTAAAATGCGCAGCACAGAGAGCTAATTTACGATTGTAATTTTCAGGAACAATCAAACATAAATTTTAGCCATGGTTGACGAACTACAGCGTCCGTAGGAAGCCCGAACACAGAAGACCTGACAGCTGGGTGAAAATAACACACTTTCGACAGCATGGCTACAGCTCTCCACTATTACTCTTCCTCTTCGACAAAGCCGCAGAAATATGGCCATGCCCCCTTTTTTGCATATTCCGGAGGGAGGGTTGATGTAAATTTATGGGTTAGTTGCGTATAAAACCCGGGAAGTATCTCGTTGTAGTCCCATTCGAGTCGTTTTTGTTGGCATTAAACTTCCTGCTTTTTAAAAGACAATATCTCTGCTTACGTTGAACTTTCAGCGCAGCAACTTTGCAGATACTGTTCATGCACCAACAGCAACATTACACACTATTTAAAAGTGAAATCGCAATCAACCACCCCTTTAATGAAATCTGAAAGAATCATTGATCAACGCACATACATATCATGGTAAATCGGCCATGTTTCATGTTTTACAATGTCTATAAACTTTTTGAAGCATCAATATTTTGGTGGATGGGACTTTAAAGGGAGGGACAGAAATCTCAGGTTTCAATAAAAAATATCTTAATTTGTGCTACGAAGATGAACAAACACTTCTGGGTTTGGAATGACATGAGTAAATGAAGACCGAGTTTTCATTTTTGGGTGAACTATCCTTTTAAAAGTTTTTTTTTTAGTCTGTGTTTCCTTAATCTTTTTAGTTTGTTTCCTCAAACAAAAGATAGTGAGGTATATATGACCTCAGTAATTACATCCGCGAGTGAAATTTCAAGAGTTTTCACTCAGAGCTGTTCTGTTCGACTGAGAGCAGAGCTCATGTTTGAACCATTAGCTCTTCACTTTCAAGCACTGGATTGATTCATTTCAGCCGAGGCTAACTCATAATGGGCAGTCAGCAGACGTTTTCCAGTATTTTGTTTGGGTTTGTTTAGTTGCTGAGCGTTTCACTCTTTAGCCTCAATAGTCCTGAATGATACAAATACAAGGCAGTGCTGAGATAAACAGCTCTTTAGCAGGGAGGATTGTGCTATATCAACAGCAGCTCTTGCTCCACAGAAACATCAGCAGTGTTCAGCTCTCTGAAGGTTAAACTAGTTCATTTGATGCTAGTGTTTCTGAAAACAGACACCGATGTGGGCAGATTCCATCCTGGCCGAAGAGTCTAGTCGATACAACTGGAGATAAAATGGAAAGAAGACGGGGAAATCGTTTTTAGAGATATAATGCTGCGTTTAATGTGTAATAGTCATAAATCTTTGATGTAGGTCTGGGACAGAGCAGAGAAACTGGGCTATAAACTATGAAGTTGAAAGCATCTGGCCTCAATCCTTTTGTGTAGTTCCTCTTTATAGTGTTTTTTTTCTCCCTTTGTCTCTTTCTTACCAACTATAATACGCTTCTTTTCCAGCCTTTGTTGGATCATCTAAGAGCTTTTTGATCATGTCGTGAGCCTGCAGTTTGTCTTCACAAGTCAGGCGCTTAGTCAAATTTATGCACAGTTGTTTAGTATAAAATGGAAAATCAGGGATTACATGGGCCCACGAATGAGTCATTCCATGTGCCGTCCTGCTTTTTGGCATTTGAAAGCTTTTTTCATATTCTTTTCATCAGTCACTCTTTTTTTTTTTTTTTTTTTTTTTTGTCTCACCCAAATAAATTAAATGTTTTCAATGGAATTGTTTATCCAACAATGAAAATGAATTTGCTGTTCATCATCATTGTTCCAAACTAGTATGCTGTTATTTTGTTCATGGATCATAAACGGATCATTTTTTTGAACATGCAAAATGTGTAGTATAGAAAAGAACCGTTTTTATCCGTGGTCTCCGTCTTGACACATTTGTTCAAAATGCCAAAAAGTTTTAAAGCGAAGTCAAAAGTTTTTTCCATAATTAGATTGTAAACAATGCCATATACCAAATGCCAAAACCAAATGTTTGTTTCAGAAATAACTGGGTGGAACTTGCATCATTAATCGCATCTAACATAAGTTTATTTATATAATTCATGTAATTTATGTATACACACTGTATATGCGCGCGCGCGCACACGCACACGCACACACAAAAACAAATATTATATAAACACAAACTTTTATGTTAGATGCAATTGATCGATTTTACAGCCCTACATTGTACCTAGAAATTATTATACTACTATACTACATAGTAGTTAAAGACACCTAATATAAAGTGTGACCCAAAATGGAATTGGAAATGCACATTAGCATTGTGCTATTTAATAATTAAATGATGCTAAACTAAACATACTACTCTGTTTGAAATGTTAATCATTGTATAATGCCTATTGTTTTGCATAGTATTTTGTAAAAATGTGTATTTCCCATTTCTTCTCTGGTAGTTTTATGTGTGTAGTTGTAGAGGCAGAATGCTGCACTTCTCTGCCTCGCTCTTCACATGATATCAATGCGATCCCTCGTTTATTGCAGTCGAGCAGCCCTACCGACGCTGTCAGGACTCATTTTCTGCTTTTTCTACAGCAGCTGTAAAATAATGTAATTCCTGAATCACCCACACGGTTTTTCAGTAGAGCAGATTGTGTTGTGAACATTCCGGGTTCAATACATGTTAAGCTTTATCGACGGCATCTGTGACATGCTGTCGATTGCCACAATTTTTTTTTACTCACCCCTCAGCTTGTAAAAAACAAGCAGAAATCTTTTACAGTAATGCACTTACAATGGAAACTTATAAGACAAGGCATAAAGGGTGCTTTTGAATACATAACCACATACTGTAGATGTGCTAGCATGAGACTACTGTGATTACCTCATCTGTTTTAACAGACTCCTGTCATTACACTTAAAGCCAGTAAACCTTATGCGCACGGAAAAGGAAGTTTATGTTCTGTGATTGACAGCTTGTTGTTTTGAATCTGTAACCTCTACAGGTCTCAATGGCAATAGCAGGTATTTAAACGCAGTGCAGAGCGCCGATGGGATGATTTTTACATGTTTGAGTTTGTATTTACGGTGTGGAGAGGATTTGGTTTGAACAGCTGTGTTCTCGTCTATTTCAAGTTCTTTCCTCCAAACCCTCTCATTTTCCAAAACACTGGCCTTTCTTTCTCTCCTGTCCGCATTTCCTCTGCTCTCTGGTTTCAGGCTGATTTTGCCCTAGGCCTGTTATGTGGTAAAGGCTAAATGAGCGGTCTGTGGACAGTCACAATCCTCTTCTATTGTGAACAGACTTCTGGTCATTAAACAATTCAATCTCTCTCTCTGTTGTTCAGGCTCAGAGGTTGGATTGGCCTCCCAGCTGTCCTGAAATCAGCTCTGTAATAACTCTCCTGCATATGGCACACAATCCCATGCTGGCCTGTCTGATGGCATGTGAGCTCCTCAGCTGTCACTCACTTGCTCACACGCTCCCTTTCCTGCTTCATTTATACATTAACTCTTGTTTATTACAAATTGATTTCCTTAAAGGCACAGTTCTCCCAAAAATCAATCCTAAAGAATCAAAATAAGTTTGATTTTGATTCTTGAAATATCTTGCATAAAAAAATTCAGGACCTCCTGGACCGAAACCCTTTGTTTGGACTATCAGTTTGATTTGCCATAAGTGATTTTATTAACTGTCTTCATTTTATGTGATTTATATAATAACATATAGGTTAATTGAATTTAAAAACTAAGACCGTAAACTAATAAACTTTAAGTGTTGTTTCTCGTGTCAGTGTTGATTATTGTAATATTGAGATGAGCAATTCTAAGATTTTGCATTTCTTCTACGGCTGCACGGTTCATTGAAATAAAGCCAAAATTGTTATACGGCCTAGTGTGATTTTTATCAAATCACAAAGGCTGCAATTTAATTAAATAAATATATGCGCTGCGAATTTCAGAGTGAAGCGCAGGACTGTATTCTTTTTAACGTGAGCAGCTCATGATCGGGTGTTTTTAGCATCTCAGAGCTTCTCGGTTCACAGTAAATGCTGCTACACATGAACTCCATCTCTGCATCTGCTCTGGCGCATGTTGAGCTCCCAAACACTCGTTAAAGCGACCCAAACTCAATCGTCTTCCCATACTTGTAATGAGAAGCACTTAAGAACATTTAAGGACTCCCTGTGGTTTTCCATAAAAATAAAAGTTTGATGGTTTAACTTTTTTGTTTTTTATTGTGCAACCCTACTAGATAAATCTGGATATTTTTTTTGTCACATTTTAAATCTAAGTAGCAGTTTTTATTCGAAAAATCGCAATTCGATTTTTCCCACTAAAACATGCAGCACTAATTCCTACATACATATTAATTAAATATACTGTGTTAGTTTTTCTGCACCCCCAATCTGACATTGTGCAGAGAAATAGGTAGTCTCACCCAAAACTCACACCATTGGTTGAGCCAGTATTAATATATCAGATCGCTCGAACAATCGGAGCGAAGTTTGTAAGCAACACAGTGTTCACACTCCCCAGGAATGTTAAACTTGATTTGAGCGAGAATTACACCGTTCTCTTTAAAAAACGCGGCGAGACTTCCTGCTGCTATTTGCTCTCTCTCTCTGCTGTGGATGGGATGGTCTGTGCACGCCAGATCTTTGTTCTGTCTTTTGGTACTGACCAGATGTCTGTTCAGATGCCACTTGCCCTAGTTGTAAAATGCTCATTATAGAATGCAAAAGACCATGTGTTGATGAATTATTGAGCTGTGTTGCAATTTGCAATTCTGTTTTGTTAGTGGGTGTTAGATGTTTTCTGTTTGCATTGTACCAGCTGCATGATGCAAGCCTCAGCCTTGGCAATAATCTGCGTGTTTGTATGTTTTCAGTTGGGGAATTCGTGAGTGATGTCCTCCTGGTGCCAGAGAAATGTAAATTCTTTCACAAGGAGCGTATGGACATGTGCGTGAGTCATCAGCAGTGGCACGGTGTGGCCAAAGAGGTAAGACGTCATTTCCAGCTTTACAGACACACACCGCTAGTTACATAATACACGTACTCAACAAGATATGTGTCTGTCCACAATAAACGCAGATGCTATGCAAAGGAACAGAATTGTTGGCAATGAACATGTTTGAAATTTCATATACAGCTTTTTGAAGTTAGCTTTGGGACCAATGAGATTCGACATACGTAAGAAATATTTAAGATTCGGAAGGAGCCGCGTCAGTTTGAAATTGGAATTCGGTAAATTGAATGGCTGTTACAATCGCCTCACTGAAATGTTCAGTGGTTGTTGGATGTTGTTGCACCAACTCTCAACTTTTGGTCACAGTGACAAAACTAGGGCCCAGTAAAAGATGTTTTACTTTTTCCAAAAATTATTTAATTCAAAATTTCTGAATTCTGTTTTAATGGCTAAAGTAAATGTAGTTATCAATAACGTCTAATTAATTGAAATCTTGAAATTTATAATGAAATTTATTATAATAAATGTAGCAATTTATGAAAGTTTTAACAAAAAAAAACTTTAAAAGTTAGTTTTATTTTTTCCTAAATGTATTTTTTATTCCATTTTAATGGTTTAATACAATTTTGATAATCAAAACACGTCTAATCAATTTAATTAATACAACTTAACTAACAGTTTAATTATTTATTAAAATGTTTATTAGACTTAATAAATGCTGCATTCATTCACACAGACACGTAGAACATCCAGAATTCATATTTAAATAGCAGATTTTTCACTCTTTTATATTCACGAACACTAGTCTATATCAGAATCAGTTTTTTTTCAGCCCTACTTTTGATTTATTCTTCCAAAATTTGCCAAATTCCGTGACATTCCGCGTTATACTGTAAATTCCATTTTCATGACTAGATTCCAAGATTCTATCCATGTTTTCTACATTGCTGAAATCAAAGGGCCATACAGAACATTTTTTGCAGAACTTTTGCAAACCACTGCAATTTTCACTCAATTATTCTCTCTGTCTTTCCTGCTGCATGCTTGAGTCCGCACATTTCACCCTGAGAACTGGATAAGCCGTACTGCTGTAATACTGATAATCTCTAGACCTCTACAACCACACACACACACACACACACACACACACACACACACACACACACACACACAGACCTGTACTGCTCACCAATTGTTCTGTTGAACTGTTCTTTTTATACTTGCTCACATCTGATGAATGTTTCTCTGCATCTCCTTCTCTCTTTTTATTAACTGTCTATCTGTGCTGTGTGTTCTAATTTCTCGCACATTTTCACAGTTTTTGGGAGTGACAACTGTATTCATTTGCGGGCTTGAATTCTTTATCGTTCTTTGTGTGCAGGGGATAAAAGAGTCACTCCTGCTATCCTGAGGTTGCGTTGGTTCACTAACTGGATGTTTTTGATGTGTCGTTAATGTTAAAAACGTCAATGAAGAATCTTTGCATAATAAGGAGACAACATTTTGAGACACATACACTACTGATCAAAAATTTGGGTTCAATAAGACTTCTCAATATTTTTAAAAATGTCTCGCTCACCAAGCTTGCATTGTTTTACATTGTTTTATTGTGAAACATATTCAAATAGAAATTTTTTTTAAATTGTAATAATATTTAAAAATGTAATTTATTCCTGTGATGCAAAGCTGAATTTTCAGCATCATTACTCCAGTCTTCAGTGTCACATGATCCTTCAGAAATCATTCTAATATGCTGATTTGATGCTCAAGAAATATTTCTTATTATTATCAATGTTGAAAACAGTTGTGCTTGCTTTTATTTGAAATAGATGTTTTTAGTAACAATAAAAAGAATTTACTAGCACATTTTACAAATGTGATGCATTCTGGCTGAATAATAGAACTGATTTCTTACTGACCCTAAACTTTTAAACAGAAGTACATCATTCTTCCTAGAAAATTTAATTTAAAAAAGTTTATATATTTAATAGTCATCTGGTAATACCTTTTTATTTTTTTTATTTTTTTATAAATACTTTGCAAATGAAATGCACTTCATCTCATTTTATTTATTTAATTATTTATTTATTTTTTCATTTGTAACTTTGATTTATTTTGATGGGTGAAACCAAAAGATAAGATTCATAACTGAATAACTCCGACATCACTTTGAGGCTCTTGTCGTTCTCGCGTGCAAATAATATAAGACAGTCCTTATAAACTATATAGCAAAATCTATAACTATGATTTTGAATGCAGAATGCTGTAAACTTGGTGTACAGACCCAAATTTAGCTGCAGTGTGTACGTGGTCAGTTCTTTTCGTACTGTAAATCACTCCAAGCTGCCGTCTTTCATTCCCTGTGAGTGTATTCTGAAAGCATCTCCGTGCGCTCACTCAACTGATCCCGGGACAGACATTTAAGAGATCTGCTGAATTTCTTCGGGCTGTTCTTACACAGCAGATTGGCCTTTCATTCCACATTTGCTCTAATTGAATCAGATTTCTTGACTCTCTCTGTCTCTCTCTCTCTCTCTAGGCCTGTTCTAAGGGAAGCATGGTCCTGCACAGCTACGGCATGCTGCTTCCCTGTGGCATCGATAAGTTCCACGGCACTGAATACGTCTGCTGCCCGTCTACTCGTCCCGAGGAGCCCGTACCTCCTGCTTCACCCTCAAAAGAGCTTGATGATGAGGATGAAGATGATGAGAATGAGGAAGTGGAGGAGCCTGTCATTGAGGATGAGGATGAAGATGAAGATGATGAAACAGTAGATGAGAGGTAATGTGGTGTTAGTTTGCATACATGTGGTCTTTCTCAAACTTCTCGAGTTTGGTTTCTTAGGTTTTTGAGTTAAATTTATCACTATTTACCTTGCACTATCAACAAGAAAACAATATTATAATATTTTTGTTCAAATTCGGGTGGCCTGAGCAACGGCGCTATATGTCGGTGCTGCCCACGAGGCTTTCAGCGCCAACAAATCATCATTAAACAAAGTCTCAGGCGTGGAGGTCCAATTGAAGATTGGTGTTAAACAGTATGATGTATCAGTATGACTGTGACCTGTCGTGTCTTGTCATTTGAGAAGTAGTTGCTGAAAAATTGTATGTGTGAGAGACTGAGTATACGCCGTGTGTGCGTTTGTGTAGGATAAATTGGGTTGACCATCTGGATATTTTCGAGTGCCATGCCTTTGACCTCTGACAGCTGTTTGATTCACTTCCATAAATCATAAAACTTCCAACCTGTTCTCTCCCTCCCTCTGTTTCCTATGTTCTCCTTCCCTCTCATAACACTGTGCTTCTGTCAGTTCTTTCTCATGCCTCCTCATACTTTTTCCAGATTTTTCTGTGGATAGTGGATCATTTACCAGTGCTATTTTACTGTCATTGATGTACTATTATAGTTTTTGTAAATATTTTGAATTAGATTTTATTTTTATATATATATATATATATTTATATATATATATAGCTGTTTGTGAATGTAAACGTTCTGCAAAGTTGTAAAGTCGAAAGTGCAGCATAATAAATGCTGTAAAAATGTATAATAAACATAATATGTTTATTAATGCATTAATTCATGTTACTAAATGAAACATTATTGTAAAGTGTTAACCGTTTTGTTCATGTACTTTTAGTACTAAATGGAAATGAGAAATGTTTTCTTGGCAACTAGCTGAAATAAAACAAGTAAAAACAAATTTCCCCCTATTTTTTTTCAGATGATATTCTTTTTTTTCAAGTAATGAAAGTGTTTTTTTTATGGTTTAAGTTTTAGTTAACAATAATAACCCTGTCATTTACTCACCCTCTATTCTATCCAAACCTGCATGACTGCCTAAATTGTGAAAAATATTCAAGTTGCTCATAAAAACATATTGCCAGTTTAGAGAAGCTCAATATAGTTATTTATTTAAAAGGGTGTTTTGGCAGTTCTACTATTTTAAAAGATGAGTAGGATGTGGTTTGGGGTGCTGCTTCTATTTAAATAAATAAAAAAAACAACAAATATAAACAAAAAATATTTAACGTTCACTCAATCATGTTCATTGTGTCTTTTTATCTCCTTAGCGAGCCTGTTGCCAACGAGCCGCCCACTCAGGAGGACACCGCTGAAGAAGAGGAGGAGCAGGACGATGACGGAGAGGAGGACTACCACTACGTGTACGAGGATGAAGAGGAGGACCGAGACAGTGAGGAAAAGGATGAGAAGAAAGAGAAAGCTGTCGTCCCAGAGAGTCAGGATGATGACAAAACTCTGCAGGAAGTGGAAGGTCAGTAACACTCTGCTTCCTTTATTTATTTCCTGACTGCCACAATGTGTCCAATTACAGCAACTCATTTGATGCTTTTCTCTGGTCCTGTTCACTATAGAGGCCTACAGTTATTGACTTTAAAAAAAAAAAAAAAATTTTACGTTATATCTGAATTTAAGTATACACTTTATTGTTTGCCATTGTCTGTACACCCTATATAGCGCAACAGTTGGGTTCCAGAAGTAAAAAATCGAATGTTCTCTCCATAAAGAATTTTTTTTTTTTTAACAGTAATGTATAAAGCTTGTAAGATTAAGTAAAGATATAGTAAACTGTTAAAGCCACACGTAAGACACAAACTTTTTTTTAATCTGCATGCTATAGCCAGAATGACATTACTCAGAATCCTGATAAAGAGGAATGCACCAATCAGAGAAGTCACTGTTACCATGGGAACAAAATTATGTTAGGGCTCAGCAATGCCCACTGGTCATGAAACATGTAATCAATTGATTTTTCAATTGATGCTCTCAAACTTGTTATACATTTGTATGTAACTGAATATTTTGCAGTGAAGTTCATTGATTTTAAACTAAAGGGCTGTTCACGCAAGTTTATAAAAATATAACTATAAAGTTTTAATGATCATTCTAGTTAAGGAAAGCGAAGTCCACACCACAGGTATATTGCTATAACAATATAACAACACTGACGAACAATATAATTGTTTCCAGCTGATGATAAAAACATTGACAGCCAATCAGAAGCCACATGACTTCAGAGAGCTTGAGCGTTTAACAGTCATAACTGCAGTGAGCTTATTATAAACAATGTTATTGTCCATTGGTATGGACGCTAATGTAGTTATCGTTAGAGTTATCTATGCAGAAAGTAAAAAGAAAAAATTGGTTTGGTTTATGGTTAGGACAACATTTTCAGACAGGAATGTTGCTCCAGGATCAGCAAAATATGTATCTAGGAACATGTCTGTCTTGGCAAAATCCCGGTGTCCCCCTGTTGCGCTCTATAGTACAAGGGCATTACTGATTGCTGCCCCCGGTGGCTGGAGGCTCTAACTGCGCCTCCCCTCCTGTGTTAGCTGTGTGTTCTCTGGAGGCGGAGACCGGCCCCTGCCGTGCCTCTAAGCCTCGCTGGCACTTCGACATACAGCAGAGGAAGTGTGTGCGCTTCATCTACGGAGGCTGTGCCGGCAACCGCAACAATTTCGACTCGGAGGAGTACTGCATGGCCGTGTGCAAACGTTTGAGTAAGTCACACTCGTCATCAAGGACTCCGTCCCCTTCTGCTCCACCCTGCTCCTTCTCCTTGCTTTCTCTCACAATACTAACACTATGTTAGTGTACCTAAACAGCCTGCTTTAAACTGTTTTAAATGCAGCCTTTGAAAACGAATGTTTGAGACTTAAAATTCTCATTGGATGAGCCGCAGTCAGTCGTTATAAATGCTCACTGTACGTTCTATATCAAAATCATTTTCTGTTTCTTTACAACCGTGAACACTTTGGAGGCTAATTAACGACTAATTTTATTATTTATTTGCCATACAATTTGTTTTTCACATTTTAAAAATGATTGATGATTATTATTATTATTATTATTAATGGATGTATTATTGAATGTAATATTAAGGCATAATTATTATTACTGTTCTTACTACTATTATTATTATTATTATTTAGTTTGTATTTAATGAATAATAATAATAATAATACAATTTAAAAAACAACAACATTAATAGTAATAATAATAAATGTATTTAATTGAGTATTTATTAATTTATTTTACTTCAGATTTATTTTACATGATTATTATTATTTTATAATAATCATCATTATTATTATTATTATTAATTTTCAAGAATTAATATTTTTTCTGCATTTTGTTAAAGGAAAAATCACCTGAGGCCATGTGTTGAGTTAATCTGATCTAATTGAGTCTAATATGTTCTTTTCCTGTTATTTCTGCTTGTTCAGTGCTGTGTCCCATCCCTTTTTATGCTGTCTTTGCTTTCGTTTTGTCTTTTTTTTAATTATTATTATTACTAATCTGCCAATGTATTTGATTTGTGTAGAAGTAGAAACCATCATCCATGTGTTCTTGTGGCAACATGAACTGATTTTTTTTATCACGGTAACCTCATGATTTAAGGTTTCTCCTGTCCTCGTATTAGTATAGATGCTGTAGACTGTTTGTTCTAATCAATATGCATGTCTGATGTTGTCTTTTGTGCACAGCCTTATGGAAAGTCAAGTCGGTCTTTTCATCTGTATACTAAGGAAAACTGATTTGAGCTCATATCATGATCATAGCGTGCTGAGTTGCGCAGTAACTCTTAAGATAAATGCTAAGGGGGAGCAGTTCTGTCAGAAGAGCACTTTTCAGAGGACAGGATGAAAGGAATGGGAAATGAAGGACTGTCTGGTTCTCTCAGAATCAGGGGAATTACAAAGCCATCTCCAGAGTCATAGCTCTCTGCGGGAAGCTTATTCTCCCCTGGTTTGTTCTTAGTGGTCTCCTTTTTGTCGGCTGCTCCTCCTTTGCTTCCTTTTGGACCTGTCTGTTGATCTGTCTATCTGTCTGTAAATGCGTTTTAAACAATTGGTCTCTAGCTGTTTTCTAAAGGCCCCGATATACTCATGGTGAAGGTCTTTTCGTTCTTTGCTTTCAGAATCAGAAAGAGCTTTATTGCCAGGTATGTTTGCACATATGAGGAATTTGTTTCGGTTACAGAAGATTCCACTGTACAAACAGAATGACAGTGACAGGACAGATAATAATGGGAAATAATATAAAAAAAATGGGGGTAAAAATAAGTTTGAAATACGTGAGAAGTGGTGTACTGTTAGCGAACATCCCATATAGATGAATATGTAAATATGTGCTGCACACTTTCCTTTAAATAAAAATAAACGCAACAAAAATGATAGTGATGAGAAAACAATAAAGAAAGCATCTTTCATACTGATGTGTATGTTTCCTGATCACCCTGTCATGTTTTATCCTGACATAACCGGCTGGATGTACATTATCCCGCTTATTACACGGCTACTTGCCACATAAGTAAATAAGTAGACACAAAATATTGATCTTAGTCTAAATAATATTTTATTAGGTCTTTAAACGCAAAGCCTCCGTGGAGAAAGCAGTTGCTAGCGCAGCAAGTTCAAACTAGACGGACATTAAAGGGATACGGTATACAGTCATACCACTTATCACACAGCATTTTGCCCCATAATTATGGAGATATTAACACATAATTATGAGGATAAGAAATATTGATTTAAGATGAAACTGTTGGATTATAAGATAACAAACGGGTACTATTTTAAAACAGTATACAAAACAATAGTCACAAAATTGCAGCAGCTGCGTTTGTATGAAACGAGAGAGAGCAAGTCCACGATACCAGATGACATAATTAAATAACTGTACACAAAATTGAGTTTTAATATTTTATTAGCTCACCGAGCACAAAACTCCCACGAAGAAAAAACGTTCCTAGCAAGTGTATAGCGCAGCTGACTTCAGTAACCCGGATGAGCCTGTGTTATCTGTCTTTAGCGGTTGTTATCGGGGAATAACGGACCGCTGGATGGCGCGATTGACCAATCGGAATCTAGTATTCCACAGAGCCGTGTAATAACAGTGATTAACAACATCGTAGCTCACAGTAGGTCTGTCTTTAAAGTTATTGTTCAAAATCAGTTCCCTTTGGATTAAAAGGATGGGAATGTTGTAATATTGTTGTACTTAAGTATGATGTTGCTGAGCTAACAGCTTCATACTGCAATAAACTCACAATACATGCCTCACGAAAATGGAATATAAAAAGTTTATAGTACATTTTAATAGACATTTTCCTCAACTCTGAAACTTTTCACTGAGCTTGTCGCAATGCATTGTAGGATTGCCATTTTCACAAAGTAATCATGCATTCCTGCCTTACGTTTTGTAGGTATGAGCAACAGCCTACGTTTCTGCAGTGTACCTGTGATGCCTAAAAATGCTGCCTAGCAAACTGCCAAACTCTCTCTTTCTTCTCCTCAGTGCCGCCCACTCCTCAACCCACAGATGATGTGGATGTGTACTTTGAGACCCCAGCAGATGGTAAAGAGCACAGCCGTTTCCAGAAGGCCAAGGAGCAACTCGAGATCAGACACCGCAACCGCATGGAGAGGGTGAGTGAGAGGTCACATTTACATTTAGATAAGAGAGTTGCCATGTGTCATCCCCAACTGTTAGGGTTGTTTCTGTTTGGCCCTTGAGGTCCAGCCCTTATTTGTGTCACCAGAGCCCCAAGTTTTTTGTGTGTGTTGCTCCCATCAGGTGAGGAAGGAGTGGGAGGAGGCTGAGAGCCAGGCCAGGAACCTGCCCAAAGCTGAGAGACAGACACTGATCCAGGTAAACCTCAGCTTCCATGCCAGAGGACATCTCGTACAAGATGTGACTGTTTATTTATGGGGGTTTATTCTCTCTGCAGCACTTCCAGGCTATGGTGGAGTCCCTGGAGGAGGAGGCAGCCAGTGAGAAGCAGCAGCTGGTGGAGACTCACCTTGCCCGGGTAGAGGCAATGCTGAACGATCGGCGCCGTCTGGCACTGGAGAACTACCTAGCCGCCCTGCAGGCTGATCCACCCAGGGTGAGACAACAAACAATGACCTTTTGCCCCGTTTACAAATTATATTAAAGGTATAAAGGAAATTTTTTTCATTAATTACTCACCTTTGTGTCATTCCAAACCCGTAAGACTTTCGGTCATCTTCGGAAAGCAAATGAAGACCTTTTTGAAGCTTTCCGTCCCTCCATTGGCAGCTACGCAACGAGCACTTTGACGCTTCAAAAAGTTCATAAAGAGATTGCAAAACCTATCCATGTGAATCGAACCGTTTAGACCAAATTTTCTGACGAGACACAATCAGTTTATATGATGAACAGATGGAATTTAGGCTTTGGAAAACATTTTTCCTTTCCAAAATTGTTTCTTCAACCTGATATTAGGACAGGTCAGCCTGACATTTTTGACGTTGACTTTATACCTGCCAAAAAATATCACAACGAATTTAAATTCAGAAATTATAAACATGTTAATCATAGCAAGTGTATTTTGAGTCATTGAATATATAAATTGCATGTGAATGTATTTAAAGTATCCATCATCTCATTGACCCACCGATTACTCTTCGAAAAGGAGATGCATGTTAATACTAGGTGTGGATGGCATTATTTTTTGTCTTTGCAAGTTCTGTGGGTAAGTTAAAGAACTTTGAGAGATAAGTGCTTCCTTGAAGGATTGTTCTCATCTCATAATGACCAGATTACACTTCTTACACTTAAGTCTCTAATGGGTGATGGTTGTCTTTCCCCCGTGCGGCGTGATTTAATGGTGGCAGATTACCTGTCCTCTATTATCCCGCTGAAAGCTCATAAAGTTACTTAAGATATTAATTTGAATTGGGCACCTATGCAATGTTTAATCCCCTGAAATGATTTGCACGAAGAGAGCCAGAGCCGGACTCACACAAGCAGGCGCGTTTTCAGTGTCTCTGCTAATCCTCTTGTTATTTCTCTGTCTTGCGGCTCTTTGATCCTAGTGCTGATTCACGGATCAGCCAACTCATAAAGAGACGTCCATCTGACTCACCCTGCCTTTTATTTTTTTCTCCTTTGTGGTCAATTTATCTCCTCGCTCTCTGTCTCCGCAGCCCCACCGTATCCTGCAGGCTCTGAAGAGGTACATGCGTGCCGAGAATAAAGATCGCCAGCACACCATCCGCCATTACCAGCACGTCCTGGCCGTGGACCCTGAGAAGGCCGCCCAGATGAAGTCCCAAGTTAGTGCCGCCCCAGCTGCCTTCCTTTATTGCTAAATCCAATACTTCATTTGATCTTTTCTCACCTTACGTGGTTTTGTCCAATTTATAACAGGTTTACTTGCCTTTTGGTCCCTACTTAATATTCAAAGACCATAAGCCATTTAAAGGATGATTTCCCAAAGAGGTGTAAAAACTGTGGTAAACAACAGTAGATGGCAGAGTAGAAGTGTTTGAAAATGTTCATGATTTTTTCTTTCTAATTGGTGCTGCTAGTGGCACAGAAATAACTCTTCCCCTTTAAGCTTGGTAACTGAACATGTTTTTTGTGCGTATGTACGGTGTTCAGAAGTTGAGAGGATTGTCCGTTAGTGAGTTAGCATGACTGGATTCTCTTGTTCGAACATTATATGAGAGATTAGCACTGCACTGCTCTTGTGTAACATCACACTTAGCGATTTGATTGGATGTAACTTCAGAGTCTGAGCCAATGGCGTGACTCTATAAATTGCATGCCAGACTGGCCTCAGTCAGCACAGATGTTTGTCATGGGAGACGGGACATGGCACAGATCCAGAGGTGTGCACAGATCTGAAAATTATGGGAAATGAAACCCACATTCACAACAGTTTACATCTTGTGTTTTTGTTTACTGACTGATAGCAGTTCCTGTTTATTTCAGATTTAATTAGGCAAACCTCTAGGTCTGAGGCGGATTCACAAAGCATTCTTAAGACAATTCTTCTTAATTGCTATTTTCGTCTTTTCTAACTTTTCTAACTCTGTTTAGTTCTGTTTTAAATCTGTTTTATAACCTCTTACCTCCGGTTTCACAGACAAGGCTTACGCCTGGTTCCAGACTTAAATGCATGTTTGACCTGTTTTAACTGAAATCTAATCTTAAAATGTCAGAGCCTTTTTATAAACCTGAAAAGGTTTATAATCTTTTTTTTTTTTTTTTTTTTTTTTTAAATGCAACTTAAATGCCCTAATTGAAACTAAGGCCTAATCCTGGCTTAATCTAAGCCCTGTCTTTGAAACCAGGCCATAATTTTAGAATAAACTTAATTTATGTCTTAACTAACCACGTCTTAATTTATGTTTTATGAATTTATTGGGTTGTTTCAAATATGAAGCATTACACTAGCTACATATGATATATATTACTAATACAAGGAAAAATTACTTATTTATAATAAACGGCATGTTAAAAAACGTGATTCTGAGTGCTGATCTCCCATCAAGCCAGTTTTCTTCTTTGAAAAAAAAAAAAAGCACTTAAGAACATTTGTACAAACTTATTTATTTTCCTTCTTGAGAAGATTTATGAATCTTATCGATCATGAATCTGGGCTCTGAATCTGCTCAACTTGAAAGGATATTTTCATGGAATGGAAGTTAATGAGATAATTCACCCATGAATTACCAAATGATCATTTACTCACCCTCATAATGTATAATGACTTTAAAAATATCAATCTGAACTTTTACAATCCTTTTTTTGGAACAGGTTCCTTTTTTGCAACCTGTGCTTTGATTGTATGAAACAGTGCAGTATAAATGTTTATATCCACTCCTGTGCTCCACGGACACACAGGTTTGGAATGACATGAGGATAAGTAAATAATGACAAAATGTTCATTTTTGGGTGAAGTATCCCTTTATCAACTGTCGAGTTTCGTGTAGGTTTTATAAACGCACTTAGCGTTCAAGCAAAAAATAGCAGTCACACCGGTGACTTGTGGGGCTGTGATTTATAGAACGGTGTGTTTGAGAAATGGCAGTACAGTATATTTTGGCAACTCCTCTCAAATGAGTTGAAGTCCAGGTGTGACTGGCAGATCAACAGAAACCTAAACCAACAGTGCGACAGCTAAATCCTGTATGCAGGAACTTTCTGAGGTCCAGACGGGCGCCTAGAAGGTCTACGAGGACATTTTAGAGCAATATACCTGCGTGTGTGTGTGTGTGTGTGTGTATATGTATGTGTATATATATATATATACACACACACACACACACACGCACACACTTATACAAGCCCTTCATTGCCATCTGTTGCTGGTTTTTGAGCATTGCACACAAATTTAGTGACAACAAAAGAACAGGCGTGGTTGCTCATACACAGACATTTTACTGCATACAGTCACACAGTTTCTTCTCACCATTTCCGCATTAAGATCGCCACAAAGCTTTTGTTTTTCTGATTTACATCCATCCAACGCCACATGCCCTTTAACACAACCACAGACTTGTTCCATCTTGTGGAATGGAGTCTTTTTCTAAATATCATCTTGCGTAAATCGGACGCTGTTTTAGAAGTGTGTGTCTGTGTTTCCTAGGTGATGACCCACCTGCGGGTGATTGAGGAGAGGATGAACCAGAGCCTGTCTCTGCTCTACAAGGTGCCATACGTCGCAGAGGAGATCCAGGATCAGATTGGTAAGTGTGGACATCTGGATCCGGGTGGTGGCTTGGGAAATGGTGGAAATGGACTACTTTCAAACACACACAAGAAAATGAATATGTATTTGAAATGCATTTATTTTATACTAAGTATACTACAAATACATTTACGTATTTATGTACAGTACTTAACCATGCAATTGTACTTTTTGTATACTAAATTTGTGTACTTAAAATCTGTTAAATTGGAACTGCAAATTTAGTAATTAATGCACTTTAGTTAATCAGAAATAGTGCTGAGGTCCAACTAAAGACATACTTAAGTATATTTAATTTAGCTAAAGTTGAACTATTGCAAGTATACTTTAAATATCTTGCATTTAAAGACTGATATTATACAGAGATTATACTATCCTTACTAATAATGTGATATTAAAACACATTTTAGGCTTAATATTTAGAAGTATGCATTGTGCAATAAAGACGTACTCCAAATAAAGTTCAATTATAATATTTCTATCAATAAGTCTCAAGGGATATGTCAGTAAATATGTTATCTGATATGATTTGTAGTATACTTATTATGAAATAATTTTAAATACATTTTGGTATAGGTTTTTTTCACTAGGTGTGTGATGGTTATTGTTGGAGAGAAGAAAAAGAAATGCTCTTCATGATAGAAATTTGTTAAAAATGTGAATTTACAGGGTATTTGTAGGTGGAGTTGATTAAAGAGACAGTTTTTATGTTACAATGTTTGAGTAAATCATATTCGCTTCTTTAACTACAACTTTGATTCCACTTCCTTTTGTCACTTTATTTTATTTGCATCATGAACTTGAGAGTAAAAGTGAGTACTAGTGGCAGGTAATTTCTTCTGTTTCTAGGTAACAACTCTGAAGAAGGTGTCAGCTTCAATTTTTTACTCTTGTTTGTCCATTTGGTTTGACTACTGACTGTGAGCACTGAGTATACACTGCTTCTGTCTGCCGCAGTGACAGATCTACTGCAAGGAATCAATGTGAAATGTTTGCTTGCAATACTCTGAGAAGAGCAGCTGAGATGAATCACAACATTTGCAAACTTCGATTTTAAAGTAAATTGTCTATTTAAATTATTTTATGAGGTACTCAGAAACTACAGTACAATATAAAAATATTTGGGTATAAGATCTGAAGATTATTGCAAAAATACTTGAGTTTAAGGATACTCTATTACGTCAAGGCCCCGATATACTCACAACAAAGTTCTTTTTTTATTCTTTGCTTGGGGTAAAAAGTTCGAAATGTCCTTTTCAGGGATATATTGTTAGCAAACATCCCAAACCCGCTCATGCTGCTGGGCGCGGCGTTTAGATTAATACATAATTAATTGCTTTATGGGAATGTCTGGTCGCTGCTGAACCCTCGGTTTTCTTTTCCATAGTGACAACAGCTTCTCTGATTGGTAGATCTCTTTCCAGGATTATGGGTAGTGTAGTCCTTCACTGGTATTTTACCTGTTAAAGTCAGCATGAAATTAAACAGTCTTTATTCTAAATGCATGTCATTTGTGCATATGTTTAAAACTGTCAACTCACAATCTCAACTTGTGGCTTCATCAGAAGCAGATGTATCATTTAACTATCTTGGAGCTCATGGTAGGACTTTCTTGACAATTACATTATCACTAAAGGTTTGTTCATTCTTGCTAGAAATCAGTGGCCTTATGGAGAAAATAGAAATTTGTTCTGTGTCTGTGGCGACAAGCAGCAATGTGTGCATGTTACTGAAACAGACAAATTTTCATAATAAATAACCATCCATTCCTGCAAGATAGGCTGAATTACATTCAAATAAATCGTGATCCGTACTCGCTTTTTCAAGCAATCTCGCTTGATGTGGTTCTCTAGTGTGCACATGAGCTCAGAAAACGGCTTTCACAACAACTAAAAAACGGAACACTCTAAAGCGCCTTTGATTTAACACGGATAAAAGTGTACCGCGATTTTGGGTCTATTTTATGAGTCGTGATGTGAGCTTTTAGTCCCCTAAAAAACTGCAGAATCTCTCTGCATCCCAGATGCCAAGATAATTACACCTGTATGAAAAGCTTGGCTTCAGTAATTAGCTCTCTCTCTCTCTCACACACACACACACACACACACACACACACACACACACACACACACACACACACACACACATGTAATTTGGCAACTATTTTTATTGCTCAGCTTAAGCACATCTCACCGCAATCAAAGTAAATTAGAGTGTTCTGAAGCGTTTGTTGTGCCGTGTTGTTTGTTTCAGTTGGAAGCTTTTCCCAGAGACTCTGCACTTAACATATTTTTTTTCTTTTTCATTCATTTTACGAGAGGAGCAGTGGCATTGTGTAGAAGAGATGAGACTAGTATGTGGGGTTTGACAGAACTGGGTCAAGACTCCTGCAGATTCCCACTAGTGTGTGAAGATGTGTAGTTTTTAAGCCAGACTCTGTGGAGAATGTTTTTGCAAGTTTAGCGAAGTACTAGAAAGGTTTTTTTTAATTTTTTTTTAATCTTTACTGATGCGTGGAAATGCTGCAGTACTAAACCTTGTAATGGATAATTTGTCACGTTTATGACTGCTTCATGCCTGCTTCATGGTATTGAGATCTCTTCCCTCCTGTGATTTGCTGTTTTTAACTATGTTCCTCTCTGTATCTACCAATTAAGATGAACTCCTACAGGATCAAAAGGCAGATATGGACCAGTTCTTGTCCTCCATCTCTGAGTCTCAGCCTGATGTCACTGTATCCTCTGAGGAGAGCGTAGAGGTTCCTGCCTTTGAAGGAAAGCCCTTCCGCCCCTTCCAGGTCAACTCTCTGGGCTCACCCGCTGAACCCGAGGGTAAGTTTCTTGTCTAAATTTACACTGACAAATCTTTAAGGCTCACTATGCTCTCAATGGTCTCTCAATGGACTACTTGCACAACTACTTCCACGTTCTACTTATTACAACTCGGGAGTTTCCAGTAACACCATTCAGCGCACCTACATGCATGAGAATGCAGATTATTACTGCGTTTTATAGCTGGAAATTGATTAAAACAATGAATCATGTTCACAGTTTTCTTTGCAGCTTTGCATTCTGAATAGAAAATGTCCCCACTAATATGCAGCATCTAGTGCTCGTCTTCTCATTAAGAATGTTTTTCTCTTCCTGATCATATTTCAAACCTGTTGAGTTTGCATTTACATTTTTAAATGAATTTGACTGAAAAAAGAATTTTTTGTGTGTGTTGTTGGTGCTCTTATTTCAGCCTTTTAAAATCTTTAAATGAATGGATGAATTTGCGGTAAATTTAACGTCTTAATTATTTAAATAATCTTAAACAGTAAAGTATTAACAATGCTACTACTTTGAATATTAAGAAGTTTTGCATAAACATGTACATTACATGCAGTGGAATGATTGAGCATGAAAAATGACACAAAAGTGATTAAAATATGTAATACAAATTAATAAGGGTTCATATTCATCAGGCCTCAGACACTTCAGCATCGCGGTCTCTAGTTAAGATGAGCACTGACATCCTGTAGTGAAAATCACGGATGTTTACTAGCCGCTGCTTTCTCAGAACAGTAATCATTATAATATCTCTTCTCCTGTTTCTTAAAATGTCCAGATTTGTAAGTATTCTTGCGGACACTCATTTAGGTGGCGTTTAGTCAACTCGATGACTACAGCACATTGAAAATATACATAACCGGAAATAAACGAGTTGTACTATTTCAAAACGGAAGTGCGTCATGAAGATCAGTGCAAGTAGTCCATGTGGCACTGTTGCCGAGGCAGGTTTTGCGTCAGTGTCATGCCGCTACTACCCACTTCCCTGTAGGACAAAAACAGCTAAAGCCAGTCGGTATGCTGGTTTTAATTGGACCTTGTTTCTGCCATGGAACAAACAAAACAAAAAAATCAATGTAATTGTGTAATTGCGATAAAAGTTGCTTTTTATCTTATAATTCTGACTTCTTTTTTTTTTCTCTCTCAAAATTGTGTATTTTTATCTCACAATTTGGAATTAACTCATAATTGCGAGTTTGTCTTACAATTAATAGAAAAAAAAAGTAAAAATTGCAAGATATAAACTCACAATCAGACTTTTTTCCCCTCACAATTCTGACTTGATATCTCACAGAATTGTGAAAAAAAAGTTAGTTGTATGATTGCAAGGTTGAAATTATAAATATTTTATTTTATTCCATGGCAGAAACAAGTTTCCATAGGTATTAGCCGGTTTAAGCTGGTCTCCCAGCCTGGCCAAGTTGGTCTTTAACTTGAATTCAGCTTCAGATTAAACATCTGAAAAAAGTGCTGAACCAGCAAGCCAGTTTAGGTTGTTTTCAGCAGGGTTGAACCCCATATCATTCAGTTATAGCACTTAAAATGAAGATAAAACTAATATTGAATATCTTATTTCCACTCTCTATTAAATATCATATTTGTGATACTATACTGTTATAACCATATCAAACGCTGAGAGCATTCGATGAAGATTGGATTTCCTGTAGTAACCCGAGGATATGCTAGCTTAGTTGGCTAAATGGTTAGCTATTAGCTTAGTGAAACAAAGAAATGTTTCATTTGACCATTATTTTTGTTTCATTTATATCATGTGATAGGAGATAAATACTGTAAAGCCCATTAATTGATGTATTTGCATTTAAATGGTTAGTTCGTCCAAAAATTTAATTTTTGTTTATTACCACTCACCCTCATGTTTTTCCAAACCCGTAAGACCTTCGCTCATCTTCGGCACACAAATTAAAATATTTTTGATGAAATCCGAGAGCTTTCTGACCCCCTCATAGACTGCAACGCAATTGCCATTTTCATGGCCCAGAAAGGTAGTAAAGATCATTGAAATAGTCCATGTGACTAGTGTTTCAACCTTAATGTTATGACGCGACGAGAATACTTTTTGTGCACATTGGTCTACATTGACTATTTCATTGTAGAATTGTGACGAGTCTAAAGTGAATTAAAAGTCGCATGAATTCTGATATGACTGTTCAGACTGCGGTCGCATTGCAAAACATCAGACCTGTATCTAATTTTGGAATTACATATGGAAGTGGCCCAATCTGAATCGAAAAGATCAGATTCCATGTGGTTCATACTGTAATGAATCAAATAGATCTCATAGGAGTAAAAAAAGTCTGTTAGGGTCATACGTCACCCCAAAATAAAAAAGTAATAATTTTCAATTCAAAACAAATCAATGGTTCTAAAAATATTTTTTTTTCTTCATTCAAAATAACATTTATTTTGATTTTGGGGTGAAATGTGACCTGGAAATTTTCCAGGAAAAGCTCAGCCAACCTTGTTCACACATGACTGATACGGCTTTTTCTCTGGCTGGCTCTTGTTTAAAGTGTCTGTTTTGAGTCAGTACTAAAGCTTTGCTTGTAGCTTCTCTCTCAAAGCCAGTAGCTCTCTGGCAGCATGTGGCCTAGTCGTGTTAATGTTTTCTAAATGCTGAATGAAACCCTGAAGTCAAAAATATTGCACTCGGGCTGTAGGTTTCTGCTCATCTAAGCTTGCCTGAATCCCCACTGGCATTGCCTTAAACACAACAACATTTGAAGTTCAGCTAAAATCATGAAGCCTGAGGCTCTGGTGTGACACTGCAGCCAAATCTCTCTCGTTCAGAGCCGAGTCCTGCTCTTTCTCTGCCCTGCCAAGCCTTTAAGGAAATGGCAAAATGGGCAAAATTAAGGTGAAATATACAAAAAGAGCAATATAATAAGCACATCAGAGCCCAGGAGGGCTTTCATTATGACAGGCCTGTCCAGAAACACATCCTGGTTCGTGGTTTGTTTTTTCTTTTTCATTCTGTCCCTTCGGGATTTTTCACTCCGTCCACAGATACAGCTTGATAACCCTGACTTACCTCTCTTTTACTCACCTGTTTTTTTTCTCTTTTTCTATTTCAATCTTTTCTTGTTTTGTATTTTGCTTGTATGCAATGCCTAGGCGATCTCTCTGAACCGCCTCGTGCCTTCAAGAAAGGTGGGTTTCTGCTGCTTTTCTCTGTTTCTATTTTCCCCCTCTTCAGCCTCCTAAATGTTGTTTGCTCTTTTATTATTATTATTTATTTATTTATTTTATTTTATTTTTGCATATAGGGCTGGGTATTGAGTAATTTTTTCTATATTTAATTTTTAACTCTATCTGATATTGGATCCGTTTGGAATATTTCAGTAATGTCATGCCTGTTTTTACACATTTTTTTCACATTTTTCGTGACTGCTGTAGTATAGTACATGCATTGTTGACTCCATGTTATGATTTAAGGAGCATATTAAAAACTATTATTACTTTTTAAAACTCCATGCTAAATTTAAAAAGTAAAAAATAAAACTGACTCACACACATGAAGTGTGAGGTTCTGTGACCATGTCCTGGATTAATATTATTTATTTGAAATAAATATATATATATATATATTAATATTATAATATTATTATTTTATTAATATATTAATATTATAAATTTGTATTATTATTTTATAAAAATAATTGCAACTATTATTGTTATTATTATTTATAAACATAATAAAAATGTGATTATTGTTATTATTAATTAAGGCAAATCTATATCATATTGTTCAAATGAAAATTAATCCGAATTATTACCTAGCCCTACTTGCATACATATTGAATCATCTTCCCTCATATTTTTTTTACTGTATATCCACCCCATGGTTTTGCTCTGTCCCTTCAGCCCTGTTAGTCATCTTGTTCTTAATTTCCTCTCTCAGTCACTCCCTCCGATGGAGAGACCAAACATCCCATCTCTCAATGTCTGGCCGGAAGAGCTTTGCCTAGTGAAAAGTCCAAGCAGCTTGTTAAGCTAATTAGCTATTTGGATCCAGTGTCCAGTGTAAATGTGCTGTGTGGTGCTAAAGCAGTTACGGCTGCCTCACTACCTGCCTGTGTCAGGAATACAAATAACCTGATTCAGACTCAGCTCTCTGTGGACAGATCCTTAGGACCCATTTGTTACTTATTGAGCCTCCTCTCGTCACTCTCCTGTTATCTTGCGCTTTTAATGACAGGAGCTCGTTAATTCAGTAATTCTGTTGCAGGACCGCTTATTCAACTGACCCATAGCTAGCTTTTGCTCCTAGATTGTACAATTGGAACATAAACCTGTTTACCATTTAACCTTGTGGTCCCACCTCATATAAATGCACATTTAAGCTACTCTTATTAGTTATTATTAGTGATGCTTACAAAGCTTGCAATTCACGGTTACTATTGCTTATACTTGGGGTAACACCCTAATCCTGAATATTACGCTTTAGAGCCTAAATTGTACCATATCGTTTGTACTAAAGACATTAATGATACTTCAAATCATGCAGCTTGTTGAAGAGTGATGTGCTCTTACTATTGAAATGGTGATCGAATGGTTTTCGTCTGATGGATGATTTAAATGACATAACTTTCTTAGAAAGTGGCATTGTAGCTAGTAGACGGACTTGAGGATGGGCTCTTTTACATGAGCTAGCTAGCAATCACTTGGCCCCAGGAGCTAGCTAAAAAAAACACCCAGAATGCCTTAACTATTTAGCAACACCTTACAACCATCCACAACACACTAGCATCGTGGTGGTGAGGAAGCACAGGCACGCATTACCCACATTTTCTTTCTGAAAATGTCCATCTCTGATTGGTCTTTTTGTTTTTGTTGTCTCATTTCACTTGTGAAGTCTAATTGTCTTAGTTACACACATTCACCTCCATGTGTTAAGTTTTGCCAGTGGTGTGTGTATATGTATTTTGTGGTTCAGTCGTGCATGGTTAATCTGCAAGCGCTTCTCTCCAGACCTTGTGACTGCCGCTGAACATAGTTAATCTTTTAGTGGTGGTGACCTGCTGCTTTGACAGTCAAACAATGAGTGTGGGCGAAAGGTATTGTTCTCCTCTCAACCAATGAGATTTCTCCGACGTGGTATTATGCAACCAGGACTCATTTTAGCCAGGTGTCTTTAGAAGCTTCCATCATTGCATTAGAATGTTTTCCACTATTGTGTTACAACAGAGAAAATGCTATTTACACTGTTTAATGATTTACATTAATATATATCTAATCATGTGTCCCTTATGAGAGAAGTACGCTTAAGCATGCTTTTTAAAAGAGTCATTACAAAGATAGTATACTTTAAAAGAATACACCTAAGTGTGTGTTGAATGTAGTTTTAGCCACTTTATTGCATGTTGTTTACAATTAAATGAAAATATTTTATAGTTAATCTATATTAAATGCACTTCTTTGCTTTTTTAAGTACATTTTTATATGAAATTTCATAATTGCTTCTGTTGTCTTGAAATAGAGTGGTGTCAAAACCCAGAAGACTGATTTGCCACTGATTCCTTCAAAAGTTTATTTCAATTTATGAGTAAAATAAAACCTGTGGTAAACATTACTTGATGACACTTTGTTGTTTAGTTACAAACACCCATTTCGACGAAAACACACATTTTTTTAAACAGTTATGTTTATTTTTTTGAAAACGTATGATTCTAATATCTGTAATTTCTATTGAAACTTGTATGTTGTGTATTTTAATATACTTCCAATTACACATTTGTAATGATGTAATATCAAATAACACACTACAGTTAAAATTATAATCAAGTACTTTACTCTTGCTTTAATATGTTAGTCAGCACATCATATGTTTACTTGTATCAATTGATATTACAAAACGCACCTTTTAAAAGTTTACTTAAGTGTGTTAAACAATCATGAAAGTCTGCTTTTTTAAGTGCACTTTAAAGTGACCTTTGGTTTCAGTAATATTTTATCTGCAAGTAGTTAAAATATGCTTTTAAGATTTGAAGTACACTGCATGTGCATATTGAATATAACTGTTCTTAATCCGAAGAGCCTGATATTTAACCCATTATTTTTTTTAGGAAATGCTGTCTTTTAAAAAAATTGTCAACATTTAATGCAGTAATTGATGTTAATAAAGCCTTTTAATGTTGAATCTGCACTGTGTTACTTTTGGGGCTCTATCGATTATTAAACAGAACTGCATGCGTCTTGCTGAAGAACATTGTAGCCGGAGCTACTTCGCACGGTTTATGTCTGTGACGCAGTGGTACGCCCTGACCAGTCTAAAATAGTCCAAATATAAACACTATTATAGGTGTACCGTAGTGATTCAGGATAAGACAAAAACACGGTTTGGAAAATAGATTCATGATTTTTAACAAAAAAGTTACAGACAGCAGTTTTAATGTAGTAAAATATTACAATTTAAAGCAAATTGCATTGTGAAAAAAAAAAAAAAAAGCACAGTTTGAAAAGTGTCACCATTGGAATACATCAGTGTTCTCTCGACAGTGAACTTGACCATTAGCCATGTCAGTTCCCAGCAGGTAGAAGTTTACAAGCCCTAATTCCTGGTTCTGGTTTTGAACGGCTACTTTTGCCCATCCTGTCAGTTGTTCCATTCAGAAATGTCACATTGTGGTAGTGAAATGGGTTATGAATGCAGGTTCATGTTGACTTTAATTGTTTAATATGTAGGGTGATTCTGTCTATTTATAGTGCTGTTACTGGAAACAAGTGCTCACAGGATGTCTCAAGGCACTAATTCTTCCAGGAAGAGACCTTTTGACCACAGGAGATCACACCTCTTACTGTGAGCTGAATGTTTACACTGAGCTTGTCTGGGCTGATCCAGGAGGACTCTGGGTTCAGTGGGAGCTTCTACATCCATACACTGTAATAAGTGCATGACTAATGAATGAGTCTGTGTTGTTTTCCGCCCCCTGACCGACTGCGCTGGCAAACAAATTGGCAAGGCAGCAGGTTTCTGGCCATGAATCGGCTAAAAATTGAAGTTATGGTCTTGATGGCAGCTACTGTTGATCACAGAGATGTTTGAAAACATTTGAGTTTGATTTAATGTAGAAATGTAAGTTTCTAACTTGTCTTCCTGACTCGGGTTGGCTGTTCCCTCTGCAGGCTCTGGCATGAACAGTCTGGATGGTCTGATCGGAGCAGAGGAAAAAGTCATCAACCGCAAGAGCAAGATCAACGAAAATGTGGTGAGACCACCAGCCTGCCTCAAGCACCACACGCTTTACTGTGCCAAATGCTGACGCCAACTCTCAAGTCTTTACATACACTAACAAAACAATAACACTTTAACACTATTAGAAACATTCAGTTTAAGTGCTTAAAATATAGAATAAAATATCAAAATGCCTTCATGATACACCTAGATGAACAGCTAAATAATACAGACAGTTTGCTCTGTAAGTCTAATTATTTATAGTGTATAACTATGGTATCATAGTAATAACTGTGCCATGTGAATTTATTCTTCTTTACAGCGCTTGCAAGGCAGCACTGGATTGACATAGCTTTTGTTTTCTTTCTCCACATTTTTTTAGAGAATTTTCAAATGTTTTGATGCCAAGGCTCCCCAAATATGATGACCACCCCCTTTTAAAATATAAAGGCATTTATGTTGGTAAAAATATATATATATATTATGAAGACTACGTTGTTAGCAGAATTAAATAGATTTTATTATATTGTCATTTTACAAAAAAAATTAAATACATTCTAGAACTATTTTCTCTGTATCATATTGACAGATTATCTTTTGTTTTACCCATTATTAATGTTAGATTTAAATTTTAAAAATGTATATACATTTAAAACGTATTTCTAGCATCCTTTTTTATAATAAATATGGTTTCAAAGCAGTTTTACAAGACAGTACAACCTGCAGTGAGAAGCTAAAAGTGACAGTTTTGTACTTTTAAAAACAAAATTAAATAATCCTGAATAGTCTCGTGATTTCTTACCCTTTTCCGAAAGTAAACTGAGATGGTAATAATGTCAAATGCAGTGAATGTTGACATTCTCTGAAATTTTCTGCTGACCCTCAGTGATATCTATTTTTTTGTAACTTTTATATTTATCATAAACATTTTACAATATCAAATTTACTTAAATTTTAGCCATTCAATGGTTGTCATCATATGGTTTGCATGTTGAATTCCGATTGGACTTCTTTCTTGCATTTATTTGCATACGGAATTGTAATTGGGGTCTATTTTAAGAATATAGCCTCCACTGAACCAATGCCTGACATCTAATCTTACCTTAAACTTCAGCACTTCACTTGCTGCCGTGCAATCACTGCTCTGCTATCTCCTTCCAGAAATACAAGTCTGTTTTTTTTTTTCATTTTTATCTCATTCATTGCATGCCACGTTCACATATTTACCATTCACGTTCCAGTCTCCCCTGTTCGCAGCTCACACAAGAAGCCCGCGTGGTTGTGAAGGGCTGAGCTGGAGACTTGCAATGCATGATCTCTCTGAAGAATGTGACTCATATGTTCGCCTTGTTTTGTTTGTACAATATTTCTGCATGTTTGTTTGTGTGAAATCACACAGAGGGGTTATCAGAGGTTAATGAGACATAAAAGGCGTAGTCCACCCAAAAATAAAAATTCTCTCATGTCATATCAAACCTGTATACATATTTTTTTTCTGCAGAAGATATTTTGAAGAATGTTGGTAACCAAACAGTTTCAGTTCCCATTGACTTCCTTTGTATGAACAAAAAATAGAATGGAAGCCAATGGGAACCAAAACTGCACGGTTATCAACATTCTTCAAAATATCTTGTTTTTACGTTTCACAGAACTATGTACATTTTGGGTGACTATCTCTTTAAATATGCTCTGATTAGCCCTTTATTTAATGTTTTTCAATACAAGTGTAGGTGTTTTTGTGTTTGATAGCACAATACCAAGAAGAAAATGCTTGTTTTTCCTTCATTAAATGCAACTGGCCATGTCTTCAAACAAGCACATAGTCTCTATATCAAAGCTCATGAATTAATTTGGATTTGCTCACAGTATTTAATACCCATCTATTGCTGTAAGCAGCACCAAAACCATGACAGACATTGAGGGGACGCGCTACTTTAATATACAGGATTGGTGTCGCTCAATTCGCATTTTCCAATGACTAATTTTTTAACTTTAACATTTGGTCCCCCTCAATCTTGATTTTTCGCTCACGCTCTTTCAGTAATCTAACAGACACTGCACATCTCACACACTGACTCAATCTTCAGTTCCCAAGAAAGTAACTGAGACTACCCTGTCTGTGTTGACAGGTGATTGATGAGACTCTGGATGTTAAAGAAGTGATTTTGAAGGGTGTTGATCCTCTGGTAAGTACAGCGCCCTCCTGTGCCCAATACATGGTACTGTCAAACGCTGCAGTCTCATATTATGGGCTGTAAATGGGTTGGTTGGGGAGGGTAGTCTGCTTCACCTGTGAGCAAATGACAGTTTTACATTGTTTGTCACAATCCTCCACAGCACGTGTGCATGTTTTTAATGCGAGACGCATGAGCATGTCCGGCGGATACGCGTCATTCGCCATCATTAGGTTCTCACACAAATGGAATTGAGCACTAAACATTTGTGTGTGTAAACTGCCAGTCACGGCTGTCATTGGCTGTCTGTGCACATTCAGTTTTTTCAGATCAATACTACCAACACATTCATTCATGCCATAAGCTCAAATTTGATCTTGAAAATGTGACATGAAATAATAGTTGTTGTTTTTTTTTTTTTAAACGGAACGGTTTTTTCAACACACAGTTTGCATATTCATTTTTATTGATTATTGTATTTGATACATTTCCAACTTGACATATTGTCTCCTATAGTATTATATAGAGAGAATTTGAAGCTCAAGGAGGACAACAACTCCAAACTGAGCAAAAATTTTATTTGCAGTTGCTGATATTTATGACCAAAAAGAAAGATGAAATTCGAATAGCTTGTAATGTAAATTGAGATGTTTATAATTATATAATGGACTATTTACATAAAATTCATATAAATATCAGTTGTATCTTGTACTATCTTCCAATAATATGTTTTTGTAAGATGATATTTAATGTTGGCTGGGCAGTAAAAAATACAATACAATGCAATACAATAATGATCGAGAGATGAACAAATAAGTGTTCCTCGCAAGCCTGATGTATCATATTTGAACAGGTTTTTCAGTGAAGTTTTGATCATGCTTTTTAATCATGCTGATAATTTAGAGACCTTCGAAATTTGTATATCAAATATTATACATTAGGCTTTATTGGGTTAAAGGGATAGTTCACTGAAAAATGAAAATTCTGCCATCATTCACTCACCCTCGTGTCGTTTTCAAACCTGTATGACTTTCTTTGCTGGAAAACACAGAGAGAATGTTGGAAAAGAGCATCATGAACATTTTTCAAAACATCTCTGTTTGTGTTCAGCAGAAGAAAGAAAGTCCTACAGGTTTGGAACGACATGAGTGAATTATGAGAGCGTTTTCATTTTGGCGGGATGCTTTAAGATGGCTGTTTTGTGATAGAAAATGCAATAAATTCAGAATGAATGTTACTGTATTGCTGTACAGAAGTTACAGTACGAGTCCCCTGCTTCAGCAGCACTCGTCGCAGCATTGAAAGGTCTTTAGCCATGTTTGTCGTAGCTCTTTGTGCTTTGGGAGTGTAAATACGCTGGTGTTTATTTTTCCCTCACAGTTCAGTCGTGGATCAGAGAAGGAGACGTTCCGCCCCCTGGTGGAGGACTTCAGCTTCGGAAGCAGCGCTCTGATTGGCCTGCTGGTGATTGCGGTGGCCATAGCAACGGTGATTGTGATCAGTCTGGTGCTGCTGAGGAAGAGGCAGTACGGCACCATCAGTCATGGCATTGTGGAGGTGAGCTAACGGTCACACATGACGCTCCATCATTCACTCTTGTTGTTTTCAATGCAACCTTGAGGATAACTACTAAAAGGCTAGAGATATTCTCTCCATCCCTGTGAAAGATAATACTCTCACTCAAAGCACTCAAGGACAAGCAGGTTCAAAGAAAATGTTGTTCTTTCTTTTATATACATACCATTATATCAAAATTTGAATGAATATACACTCCCATTGAAAGGTTTGGGGTCAATAATAATAAAAAAATATTCAGCAAGGATGCATTAAATTGAGCAAAAGTGACAGTAAAGACATTTATACGGTTACAAAAGATTTCGGTTTCAAATAGATGCTGTTTTTTTTTTTTTTACTTTCTAGTCATTAAAGTAACAAATAACAAAGGCGCTGTGATTTCTGAGAAACGCTTTTAAAAATTAAACCTATTGTTCATTCATACATAGTCCTGGCTGTGTAAATAAATAGAGACGTGTCCACTCATGATGATGAGGGAGGGGAGAGAGTGAGCGGGACATTTGCAGAAAGACTGTAGAAAGAGAGATAGCTGAGGTATTACCAAAGAGGAAAAGGTCGGAGGAATTTAATTGGAAGAAGAAGAGACTCGCGTTAATATTAGAAAAGCTTTCCGGCGCTTGAGAGACATTAGAGAGCGGGAAGGCCTGAAAATGGACGCCCAGGTTACTTTCGTTTCTGCTTGATATGTCAGTAACATTGTTTTTTTTTTTGTTGCTGTTTCACAGAGCTAAGATATGCTGTTGAATCACAGCTGATTCATCCATACTTGCACAAGCTATCTGATGCGCCAGCTGTTAGTCAATGCCTGTGTTGCATAGCGTGTTCAATATTTTGGGGGCGGAGCAATGAAAGGAGGGTCAGGGGTGTTTCTTCGGGTGTCGATTTTAAATCTCAACAGTATTTCTTAGGGCCTGTTTACACCTGGTCACTTGCGTTTTCTCTGATTGGATAGCTATCCGATCGTGAAAAGACCAGGTGTACACGCTTTTCGCTCAAACCACTTCAGGAGGTGGTCTGAGATGCTTTCCACACAAAACTGGTTATTGCAACCACATATGTAAATTGCACTACTCCCAAAATGTAACAAAAAAAACATTTAGCTGATGATAAAATGCAGCTCATATCTGTTGCTTTCGTTGACGTGAACTACGTTAAATTTGCATATAGCGCCGGAACTGAAGATCGGATTTATATCTGTTTTGCGGAGACACGTTTATGTGGGCAAGTGTAAATAGAACCATTTTAACAAATTACATAGCTACCCGATCAGTAAAAATGCATGAAATGACCAGATGTAAACAGACCCTTAGACATCGCTTACTGCAACTTTATGCAGCAGAACTGTTTACAACATTGATAATAAGAAGAAATGTTTCATGGTCACAAAATCAGCTGTGACACGGAAAACTAAAGTAATGATGCTATTCAGCTTTGACTTTTTTTATGGATATAGTGACAAGTTCAATCTTCCTGTTGTGTTTCAGGTTGACCCTATGCTATCTCCAGAAGAACGTCACCTGAGCAAGATGCAGAACCATGGCTATGAAAACCCCACCTACAAATATCTGGAGCAGATGCAGATTTAGCCATTATGGGGGATGTGGAGCTAGAGAGGGGTGAACATACTACTGACCAATATAAAACTGCTCTCAAATCATTTCATGCATTTGAAATGCATATTCTGGTTCATTTAAAGAAAACAACGGTTTATTAATACTACTACTTCTAATACTGCTACTGTTGTACCATGGAGCGCAATTTTATGCTCTTGTAACTTTGTTTTTTTTTCTTTCAAAGGCAATTTATCAGTGATTTTAAATCAGGAGGACATGATTCTGCAAATTTAGCTTGGAATTGATTTTCCGTAAATAAAATTGGAGAGTATTATAATGTTATTTTAAATGTTAATTTTATAAAGATTTAGCCTATAGTGGTACAGCAAAGCTGAAACAATCAATATAAAGACACAGCAGTTTGTCTACACCATCGCTGGCCGCGGGATATACTTCTTTTAAATAGATTGCTTGTATATGAAGGTTATTTGTAACAACTTAAATGTATAGTGAATCAGAAAATATGAGAAGAAAATCATTTAAATCATTTACTTTGTAATTATTAAAAACACGTGATATACATAAACAGAAAAAAAAAAAGTAGATGGTAAATTTATTCATAGTTTTTTCCAGAGCTTAAATCTTGGCTGGGTTACAGGTTTAAACTTTGAGATTAAAGGACTGATATCGCGGTCCAAACATCTGATACCATTACCTGTGTAAGATACGATGAATGGTTAAACAGAATGGCGTGACAGCCTGCCAGATATTTTGGCTGATTGTGAATGTAGAGGTGCCCGATTTCAATAACATTACCATGTCTTTTGTTTTTATCTCTTGGTTATGGTGTCATATACTTGGACCATGAAACGGTGCGGCCCCTGCAGATGATCATTGGGCATTGGTTTGAAGCACAGAGGGCCACAAGGTTCGGGGCCTCCAGCCTCCCTTATCACACTAAAATGTCTCTTTACTCGGATTCTACTAGAAGAATGTTGTTTTTCCTGCCGTTACATCCACACACTCCAACACTCCCCTTTTATAGAGTAAATCTGGCCTGATAAAATGTTGCATTCAGCTCATGTTAATCAAAATTATACTGCATTTTCAGTTCATAGTTGCCTAATGAGAACTGCCATGGGGAGTTTTATCATGTGGCAATACTTTGCACACATTGCTTAAATCAAAGAGACCGTAGATCCGTTACCGGAGTCGTCTGGAATTGTAATAATATATGATATGAATTGTTTATAGCATTAGACCCAAGGCCATAAACCACGATAAAGTGCAAAAATGCACTAAAGTGACCCAGCTGGAGGCCAAGGCAGGTGAAAGAAATGTTTTGCATGTCCACTAATATGGAAGGCAAGGAAAAATTTGAATCAATTTTTTTTCTCTTTCTTCCCCCCTTCTTAGCAATGTCTTTGTATGCCTGTATAGTTGATGTTGCAATCATGGCTTTTATCAAGGACATCCTGTGGTGTGCATTGTTCTTATATGAGATGTTATGATATATTTTTAAGTTTATTCTCTTCTTTTGTTTTCTATTCTTTTCCCTCTTCCTGTGACAGTATTTCTGTATGTGACTTTCACTATGCACCTAAATGGCTCCTATCTTGGACCTTGTCATTGCCTGCTTGATTGTGGAAATGGTCGTAGGGGTGAGGGGAAAATAATACAAAATTCATATATTAGAAGTAAAATATGATTGAATCCAGTGGAAAATGGCTTCTTGGTTACAGGAGGGAAACATCAATAAATTCACTACTTCCATGGACGTGTCAGTGTGTCGTCTTTATTCTGCTTTGTGTACCATATAAGAAACTATGTGTATAGTGTATGTAAGAAATGTTCTTATTATATCTGATGAAAGTATATTAGACCGAAAGTATATTAGACCGAGTGATTCGAATTTTGTAAATATTTTTTAAAAAGTTATGAGGTGGTGGAAATGACTCGGTGTTGTGGAAATGACAATGAATGGATGTCCATGTAGAAAAACAAGACATTTATTTGAAATCTTCTGAAGCAGACAATTCCATATAACAAATCATTAATCTCATTAGTCTGTTTTGGTATAGGACTGAGACCTTTCTGCAGTTGACTTCCGTGGCATCTTAAAAATAGGTGAAAAGGCATTTCAACAAATATATATTTGAATAAATACATTAGCATTGTACATTTCAATAAATAAAATATGCATATGTAGCCACACAATCTATGAACTGCATCTTGTAAGCATAAATGTCATTTCCACCTCACCTTTGTCATTTCCACCCAACAAGGTAATGTGGTGGAAATTATGGTGGTGGAAATGACATGGTGGTGAAGAAATAAAAAATCTCCCCATGTCAGACATGTGCTGTGATGTCATTGTTCATCTCCATAGAAACTACCCAAACAATCTTTCAAAAAAAACTTTTTAAAAGGGACATTACAGCGTTGTGGAAATGAACTACATTTTGTATATAAAATCACATTAATAGTTGTCTGACCTTAAATACCACAATTATGTTTTGATTATTTTACTGATACTTTATTCAGTCATATTAAAAAAAAGTTGATAATTTTTTTTACACTTTTTCATCATTGAAGATCAGAAGTCTGGGTGTGGGACAAGCACAAAACAGCTATATTTGCATCTATAATGATGTTTAAAAAGGTGAAAAAATCATCCTAGACTACCAGTAAAAAGTTCCTAAACTACTTTCATTGTAAAGTTAACTATGAAAGTGTGAATTTTTCAAAATTAAATGTTTTTTATAAAATATGATCAAAGGACATGAAAGTGCCCATAGTCTAAGAATTGCCCATATATACAGGTCCTTCTCAAAAAATTAGCATATTGTGATAAAGTTCATTATTTTCCATAATGTAATGATACAAATTAAACTGTCATATATTTTAGATTCATTGCACACTAACTGAAATATGTCAGGTCTTTTATTGTTTTAATACTGATGATTTTGGCATACATCTCATGAAAACCCATAATTCCTGTCTCAAAAAAATTAGCATATTTCATCCGACCAATAAAATAAGTGTTTTTAAGACATAAAAAAAAAGTCAACCTTCAAATAATTATGTTCAGTTATGCACTCAATACTTGGTCGGGAATCCTTTTGCAGAAATGCTGCTTCAATGTGGCGTGGCATGGAGGCAATCAGCCTGTGGCACTGCTGAGGTGTTATGGAGGCCCAGGATGATTCGATAGCGGCCTTAAGCTCGTCCAGAGTGTTGGGTCTTGCGTCTCTCAACTTTCTCTTCACAATATCCCACAGATTCTCTATGGGGTTCAGGTCAGGAGAGCTGGCAGGCCAATTGAGCACAGTAATACCATGGTCAGTAAACCATTTACCTGTGGTTTTGGCACTGTGAGCAGGTGCCAGGTCGTGCTGAAAAATGAAATCTTCATCTCCATAAAGCTTTTCAGCAGGCGGAAGCATGAAGTGCTCCAAAATCTCCTGATAGCTAGCTGCATTGACCCTGCCCTTGATAAAACACAGTGGACCAACACCAGCAGCTGACATGGCACCCCAGACCATCACTGACTGGGTACTTGACACTGGACTTCAGGCTTTTTGGCATTTCCTTCTCCCCAGTCTTCCTCCAGACTCTGGCACCTTGATTTCCAAATGACATGCAACCACTGAGCAACAGTCCAGTGCTGCTTCTCTGTAGCCCAGGTCAGGGGCTTCTGCCGCTGTTTCTGGTTCAAAAGTGGCTTGACCTGGGGAATGCGGCACCTGTAGCCCATTTCCTGCACACGCCTGTGCACGGTGGCTCTGGATGTTTCTACTCCAGACTCAGTCCACTGCTTCCGCAGGTCCCCCAAGGTCTGGAATCGGTCCTTCTCCACAATCTCCCTCAGGGTCCGGTCACCTCTTCTCGTTGTGCAGCGTTTTTTGCCAAACTTTTCCCTTCCCACAGACTTCCCACTGAGGTGCCTTGATACAGCACTCAGGGAACAGCCTATTTGTTCAGAAATGCCTATTTGTTCTGTGTCTTACCCTCTTGCTTGAGGGTGTCAATGATGGCCTTCTGGACAGCAGTCAGGTCGGCAGTCTTACCCATGATTGCGGTTTTGAGTAATGAAACAGGCTGGGAGTTTTTAAAAGCCTCAGGAATCTTTTGCAGGTGTTTAGAGTTAATTAGTTGATTCAGATGATTAGGTTAATAGCTCGTTTAGAGAACCTTTTCATGATATGCTAATTTTTTTGAGATAGGAATTTGGGGTTTTCATGAGCTATATGCCAAAATCATCAGTATTAAATCCATAAAACACCTGAAATATTTCAGTTGTTGTGCAATGAATCTAAAACATATGAAAGTTTAATTTTTATCATTACATCATGGAAAATAATGAACTTTATCACAATATGCTAATTTTTCGAGAAGGACCTATATATATATATATATATATACACACACACACACACACACATATACATACATGATGTATACGTGCATACTACATGTACATACACACACACACACACACACACACACACACACACACATTATGTGCTCGCTTGTGTGACGCGCTTGAAATGTCATTGGTAGGTCTGGCACGTTCTTTTTTCTCATTGGACTGACTTGAACACGTTTTTCTGTTTTTCATTGGTTGGGAGAGATGGCAGAAAATTATCATTGGTACTGAAAGGAAAACGCCGTACGAACATAAAATACCAATTATCTCGAAAAGAAAAACATTGTATACATATCAAAATTTAACGACGCGTAATTTAACCACCACAGCAAATATATTACTTTAGCCCTATCGTTCCTGAAAAACTCCATCGATATATGTATATATAACAATGTGCATATCGTCGCCCGGGGCCGCGCGTCTGTTGCTAGGTAGGTTATGTTAATATATGCAAGGCAGCCATCTCTGCAGCTACCATTCAGAGGGAAGACCCACTTAAACCTTTTCCTAAAAATGCTCAAAACTATCGGGAAATCCGCACCCGAAGCTTAAGCGGGGATTCAGGATCGTCTCTCAGTAAGTGTCACGTACAATTCACAGCCTGTTTTCCGTTGGATGGTCGATTAGGGTGTAGATATATTTTGTTGAGTGTCTTCGCCGTGCTTTGTTGTTGTCTTAGTCCCACCCAAAATGGAGTCGTGGCGTGTCTTCCTCATTCTGCTGCAGACACTCACTGAGCGCGCCCGCCGGCCGAGCTCATCTATGAGCGGGGAGCCAAGCGCCCCTGTCCCGCATTCAAAAACCTCAACGAAACCAATGCGCTCGATTAAAACGACACCGCAGTGACGTTCCGGGTCAAACAGTGCATCTGCTCTCATCCCACTGCCATTGTTGGCTTCCAGTGCGGGTTAATGTCTGATAATGCCGGAGTGAAAATGTTTTTGTGCCGCTGCGGGTTGTGTGGTATAGTCCGACTGGAACTCCCAACCTGCAGGCTTTAGACAGGGGGGGAGAGAGACTGACAAACACCCTGATTGCTTCATTCACCATTACAGCGTTTATAATCTCTGATTTAATCTCAGGGTTTGAAGAAGGCCGGGGTTGTAGGCGTTTGCGTGTGTTTTTTCTCTCAGCACGGTTGTTAGGGCTTTTCTGTCCAGCCGTGTATCTCCTCTACCCCCGTGCAGTGATTAGACTGACCGCCAGTACGGGGTGCCTGTATTTGGGTTAAAAGGCTAGCTTTCAATAAATCACGAATGAAATAATTAACAGGTGAAGCGTGTCAAGCTTGAGCTTTCCTCTGTTCCGTTCACATCATAAACCCTATTTAACTATATGCATGTCATTTATATAGATTATTGTAATATTGGTTAAAGAATATTGGAGTAGCATGTGCATGTCATGGTTTATCATCATGGTGTGATGCCATTAAGTTAAAATACCATAGTACCAGTACAGTATTTTTGTTTTTGTAAGGCAGTTATTCCATTATTTTGGAATATACAGGATACATTGTTCAAGATTCACAGTCATGGAAAAATCAGAGAAATTGAAAAATGATTATAGAAAATTTGAAAAGTAATGCATTACTAAATGTACTCCTGTTACTCCCTTACATAGTTACTCCCTTTACTCCTGTTACTCCTATTAATCCCTTAAATATTTACTCCCGTTACTCCCTTTACTCATGTTCCACCCTTAAAAAGTATCTAATTGTGTTTCTTAGTTACTTTATAAGAAAAGTAATGTGTTGCCTTACGTTTTCTCAGCTGGGATAGGCTCGTTTTTTTCATAACAAAAAAAGTTCTATTTTTTGGCAAATGTAAAGGGCCTTTCACACCAAATTTGAAATAATAAGAAAATGCAAATGAATGCCTGTACAGAGGGTACAGCTCAAACAAACCTTTCAGCTGTGCAGCTATTCTGGTCTACAGAAGAATAGAATGCAGGAGAAAACATTGGCCGCATCCGAAATCGCATACTTCCCTACTATATAGTAGGTGACGGAAGAAGTGTGTCCATACTATATAGAACATACCTTTTTAGAAGTCATTACGTAATTACTTATTGAAAATATAAGCAAGGTCAGCAGCAAGTACATTTGCCAATATAGTGAGATTAATTGCATAAGAATTTCTGTTTAATTTAGCATATTTAATTATTGGAGGTTTGCGTAGTATTTTGATTTTGCATTTCACTGATTGTATTAATTCTGAGGAATACTGAATCTTGTGCAAGTGAGATGAGTGCATGCTTACATTTTAGAACATAAGCATCATGTTCAAACACAGCGCACACAACGCCTCTGAACTTACAATTTCTCTCAAAATGGGGACAGGAGAGCTGTCAGTCAATAAATAGGAAAACAAAGTAACTTGCATAACTTATTTGAAAGAGTAACTGATATTTTGTTGTAAATTTAAAAGTAATGCGTTACTTTACTAGTTACTTAAAAAAGGTAATCTGATTACGTAACTCGAGTAACTTGTTATGCGTTACTCTCAACACTGGTGATGTATATCTGACAAGGTAAAATGTAGGGCAGGACTTAATTTTGTCCGTGGGGAATAGATTGGATGGCTGTTGTTTGCTATTGGTCGATCTCATGTGAGTGACAGGTCATCCCGCCCTCGCCCCAGTAAATGGGCCATCAGAGAAGAAAAGAGGGCTGTGTCCAAAATCGCATACTCACTTGAGTAGGGACTTATTTTCAATATCAAATTACTTACTAAAAAAGTAAGTTTTATGCAGTATGAATGTAATGTGGACATACTACATTCGCCATGTTGTCATTATCTCGTGACCTACCAGCATCAGTTACTTCTCTTCACCACCATTCACAAATCCTCTCATGGGATAGTAAAGTGTCTATGCAAGCTTCAGAATCTCGCCAGAAGAAGTACTGGTGTCTGGGTACTTTTTGCCTACTCTTCATGAGTACCGTGAATTAGGACATTCATACTTTTTTTGTCACATGCTGTTTTTTACATTGTGAAACGTGACTTTGGATGCAGCCGAGATGTTGCTGCAAGAGGGAGAGGAAGTTATTTTGTATAAAGTTTACAAGGGCACATGATTTAAAAATAATAAAAAATAATAATAATGATGTGCACAGAAAAATCATTAATGCAGTAGGCCTATTCGATAAAATCAATTGTCAATTTTGATTTCAGGGTGACTTTTACAGTGAAACCTACTGAGGTCAGCATACTACATTATACGGGCATATGCTAGTCAGGGTCATTGCCATCATACAGACATTTATTAATATATGTTCCCCCAAAATTCAGATAAGTGATCAATCCATTTGGGTTTTTCATGATGAAAGTCATGGAAATGAATAAAATCTTGATAAATCATGTCAGTTTCTATAATGAACATAGGATAGGTGAAGGAGGTGTTCGCTCTCACCTCATACGGTTGCCATGGAGGCCAAGCAGGAGTCGTCACCTGTGTGGAGTCCAGCACCCGACAACGACACTGGAAATACACCTCAGGTACAGCCAGACCTTTCTCTGTAGATTTGTTACACATGTAAAACTATCGAGTTAGCTAGAAACTATTAAGTTAGTTTCACGTTTTTTAAAATAGAATCAATAAAACATACATTTTTTTTATATTTCTATCGAATTGGCGGTGTGAAATCCCACTTTGACATGTTTTCATGAGGTTCACCTGTTTTTTTGTGTGTTACGGGTGTGCAGGTGCACTTCGAGGCCGGTGCGGTGGCCCAGATCGTGTACAGTGGAGAGCAGTCAGACCGTGGTCAGCAACAGGTTTTATACGCTGCAGATGGAAGTTCCTACACCTCCGTTGAGTCCGCCGAACACACACTGGTTTACATACACCCTGCCGATGGAACACAGGTGAGCTCATCTACCAGTGAAGATGTATGGATTTGATCCTTGGTGCTGCCAGTGAAGAAGGTTAGAGTTCATGATAAAAGGTGCAGTAAGCGATATCTGAGAAACACTGTTGATATTTGAAATCAACCCAAACAAACAGCCCTCCCTTCATTGCTCCACCCTCAAAATGCTCAAACATGAAATGCAAGAGTGGATGTCTCTTTGTCATAGCTGTAGCAAAGCAAAATAATGCTTCAATGACACTCAGAACTGTTACTAGACAACAGCATATCTTGGTTCTGTGAAACAGCGAAATCAATGTTACTGTGAAGCAGGAACAACGCAACCTCAGGCCATCCCCCATCCCTGCTGCTCGGTCCAATCCACTTTCAACAGCATTTTTCAGAAATCGCTTACTGCACCTTTAACATTGTGGATTGAATGGGGATTGCTAGACGAAGCAGCATGTTGAGACAATATTGACATATTTTCACTCATCTATTGCTATTATGTTACTTTAATTATATATATTATGGCTGTTGATTTGATAAATACAAAAACATTAATCTTACTGGTTTTTGTAATTAATCACAACTAACATTATAATTAGTAAATATAATATTAATCATAAATATAGTTTCACGTTTAACTTCCAAATGAATGTAGAAACTACATAAAAACAGTATTTTAAATATTTGTTTAATGACATTTTTTGGTAACACATATAATAAGGTCCCAGTAGTTAATGTTAGTTAATGCATTAAGAAAAAGGAACTAATTCTTTTTCTCTGTTCCATTAATTTCCTATTATCACTGTAAAGCTGCTTTGAAACAATATGTATTGTTAAAAACGCTATATAAATAAAGGTGACTTGACTTGACTAACAATGGGCAATTAATTTGTTACAGTACATATTCATATTTGTTCAAGTTAATTAATAAAAATGAAACTTTTCATTTTTAGTTCATGTTAGTTCAGGCCCATTGAATAATAATAATAACAGATACAACTGCTGATTTAATATATTCGTAAATGTTGAAATTAAGATGAACTAAAATTAAAAATTATTTTTAATTGTAAATTCACATTAACTAATGTAAACAAATGGAACCTTATTGTAATTTTTTTTAACAATAACTGAATGAAGGCAGAAAAAGGCATTAATATGTGCTTTATAAGTTCTAATAAACGGACAAGATCCTTGTAAAATGCATGATAATAAGCAACTAGTTAATAGTAAAATGTAAATATACTGTATATACACACACACACATATATATAACATATATATTAACAAAAACGTTTATGTTAGATGCGATTTATCACGATTAATGATTTGACAGCACTAATATATTGTATAAGTTATCTTCATAATATAAAGTCAATACAATACAATCACAGGTTTGGTGCCAGTTTTGGTTCGATATTATTACTTGGTATCAATATTTTTATGTGCGGATCAATCCTCTCTATAAATATCAGTATTTGCAAGTAGGCTATTTATAAAGACATTAGCATAAAGCAGGTTTGAAAAGGGGTTTTCAAAGTTAAAGACAGTGGGCCTCCCTTCTAACACAACATGCATAATGGCACAAACACCACTGCGTCTGCACGGTATAAACTACATATACACCGATTCTTAATAAAGCTATGAAAAATATTGTCAAGAGCAGCGAAAGATTTTCTTTTGTTCTTTGATTAAAATTAACGACTTAGACAGCAGCAGTTAGAATGAATGAACCCCATACCTTCCTGTATGATTCTGGCATTTATACAGCCTCTTCGCACAATAATCTATTAAGAAGCACACTATAATGAATTCTCTCAGACTGTGCCAAGTGCGTGTGTGTCCCCTTAAGACGTTTGTGGATTATTTAGAAATGCGGCACTTCACAGTTGTGACTCATTACACACATCAGATAGATGGCGAGGACAAAACAAGGATACCAAAAGAGGAAAGAAAAACTTGAAAAAGAAGCGGGAGTAAGACAGGGAAGACAGCTAGTCAGACAGTTTTTCAAAATAAAGGTAATTTATGTTCCCTCTTTTGTGCTATGATTCTGAAGCTAGCCCTTATGAAGCTTCCCCACACTTTGAAAACCCCTGGCAAATAGGAAGTGAGAAGCGATTTATGTGCTAATTGCGTTTATTATTTTCAATGCATTAAACAGCTAATATTAATTGCAGAAATTAACGTTATTGCAAAATACACACCTTCAAAAGTGATACATAAGATCACATTGAGTTAATTTGGCGATATTGACTGATCGTCTGTACATTATCCTTGCATATGCACTCCTGATGAAAAATAATCACGAACATAATCTGTTCAGCATGTTTCACACTGCAACTTTTTCACTTTTTCGGTCCTGTTCAGTTTACAGATCAACCCCAAGTGGCTTACATTCAGCAAGATGGCACAACACAACAGGTACTGTGGCATTCTATGATCTTTTTGATTTTTGCATGTACCATATAAATAACAATATTTTAACAATATATAATAATATTTTAGCAATTGCCCATTGATGTTGACCACTAACATGATCTGTTGCCCCAGGTGACTGTGTTGCTACCCAGCGGTCAGAATATGAACACCGCCAATCTGCATGTATTGAGCAACGTCGCTGATGGCCCACAGGCGATCCTGGAACCCGTGCCACAGGTGACACTGCACCGCTAAACATGTCCCATAATGCAATTGTTCACCTGAAAGACTTTTTAACATTGTTCTGCCACAGGCATTAGAGACTGCGGTGTATGCAATAAAGCATCTTTTGCATTAGTGAGGCAATGTTAACTTGACACTAATTATTTTCCTGACAGAGCCAACTTGCCGTGACTAATGCGTCTCTCCCCAACATGGCGGAGGCTTCGTCGAGTCCCCTGGGGGCCACAGATTCCACTGTAGACTCAGAGGACGAGGAAGAAGACAATGATAGCGATGATTCTGACATGGATGACTGGGAACCCAGGACCCCCCAGCCATTCACTCCCCAGAACCTCTGTGAGTAGATGTTCAGCACTGAACACTTAAATGGTAAATGGACTGCATTTATATAGCGCTTTCACAGACCCTTAAAGGGTTAGTTCACCCAAAAATGAACATTTTGTCATCAATTACTCATCTTTATGTCATTCCAAACCCTCAAGACCTTCCCTTTATCTTTGAAACACAAATTAAGATATTTTAAATTAAATCGGAGAGATTTCTGTCCCTCCTTTGACAGTCTATTCACCAGATTTAGCTAAAAAAAAAAAAAAAAAAAAAAGTGTTTGGAACGACATAAAAGAGTGTGTAATTGATGACAGAATTTTCATTTTTTGGTGAACTATCAGGTTAGGATTGTGGTGAAAGGAAATCAGTTTTAATTCTCTTGATTCTCAAAATGTAGGTTCATACATAAGACACCTTTGAATATGAACATGTATTTTTATTTCTCTGTGTAGGGTGTGAAGACTGTAATAATGCTAATTCTGGAGCCTGTATAAAACACGGTCCTCTGCACCCTATCCTGAACCGGCCGGTGATGTCCAAGGCTCGGGCCAGTCTTCCTCTCATCCTGTATATCGACCGCTTCCTGGGCGGAGTCTTTACCAAGCGCCGTATCCCCAAACGCACACAGTTTGGCCCTATAGAGGGGCCGCTGGTGCGACAGAGTGAACTGCAGGACACGCACATCCACCTGAAAGTACGAGGAAACCCTTCTCTTTTATCATAAGAAGTTTTCTAGTTTAGTGTTCAAAAGTCTCACATGTGTAATCCTGCTGTGTAGTTATACATGCTAGACCCAGAGAAAGAGGGCGAGAGGCCGGAGGACCTCTGGTTCGACCTGTCCGATGAGGAGCGATGTAACTGGATGATGTTTGTCCGGCCGGCCCAGAACCACCTGGAGCAGAACCTAGTGGCTTATCAGTACGGCTCGGACATTTTTTACACCACCATTAAGAACATTCAGCCTAAACAGGAGCTTAAGGTCAGCAGAAAGAAAGAATTTTCTCATCTATAGCAAACAAAAGAATAAAATATAAAAATGTTCCTCTTTTTGAATTGGATATTAAAACAAAAAATTGCTACACAGAAGATTTTAGGGCACGTAATGGCCAAATGAAAACAATTTTCAAGAGGTTTAATTTTATATTGCTAGCATAATATTGAATGTTTATAGTAATGCGTTTATTTATATATTGTTTTTCAAATGTTTTGCATTTATTTTAAGATTGTTTTTCTCAGTAAACAATTATTTTGTGATGAATCTTGTACTTCAGGTGTGGTACGCTGCATCATATGCTGAGTTTGTCAACCAAAAGGTTCATGATGTCACAGATGAAGAGAGAAAAGGTATTAATTCACACCGCCAAAGACATGACAAACTTTAAATTTACCAAGGACATAACGGTTAACTTTCTAACAGTTCGGTAGTTCGTATTGTGCTTTTTGGTATGGTACTTTCAAATTATATATGTTATAAAAGGCACTTTTAAGATAATAAAAAATGAACACAGTTTGTATGCAGCACAACAGGTTAAAATAACGTAATTGCAGATAATTAAGATTGCAAAATAATGTGTAAAGACAAAATAAGTGTTAACAGGTCAGAGTTTGAATGTGTGCATGTTTCTGAAGAATATTCTGTGTACTAGAAACAATATTATTATTGTTTCTTTTTCCTGTAAATGTAAAGCACTCTTTATTATAATCGCTTTACAGTTAGTGATACTATTTTTGTGGTTCCTGCTTCAACTCTAACCCAACCTGTTCTTTCTGTGTCAGTTTTACGTGAACAGGAGAAGAACTGGCCGTGTTATGAGTGTAACCGACGGTTCATGAGCTCAGAGCAGCTTCAGCAGCACTTAAACATGCACGATGACAAGCTGAACCTCATCCAAAGGTTTCAATGCACATAAATTACTCCTATTCTCCCGTGTTCATGATTGTTTTCCTGACACTGAGTTCATTATTGAGTCTGACTTATATTCTGTTCTTCCAGGCCAAAGGGCCGTGGCCGAGGACGGGGCAGGAAACGATTCTGTGCTGCAAGACGACCAGGACGGCGTACCAAATTCATCTGCCCACAGACTCCTGTTGAGAGTGCTGACAAGACGCAGGTACTGTTGACCAGTCCATTAAAGGGAAAGTTCACCCAAAAATGATGTACTCCCCATCATGTGGTTTTAAACCCATAGAGGCCCATTCACACCAAGGATGATAACTATAATGGTAAAGAAATTGTTCTAAATATAAAAGAGTTCACACCACAATAATAACGATAACTGCATAAAGGAATAATATCGTTGGAATCACTTTCAGAACGATTTTTTCCAGCTGATGAATGATAAAAAATATTGACAGCCAATCAGAATCCAGCTGACTTTAAAGAGCTCGAGCATTTAAAGCGGGAGATGACAAAACTGCAGTGCACACTTGATGAATGATAAACAGGATGATATCGCTGGTGTGAACACTATAGTTCATGATATAGTTGTCTTTGTTGGTGTAAACGGGCCTTAAGTCTTTCTTTCATCTTCAAAACACAAATGAAGATATTTTTGATGAAACCTGAGAAATTTCTGTCGCTCCATTGAAAGTCCAGGTAACCAAAACTTTCATGCTCAATCTTTAAAGTCCATAAAGACATAGTATAAATCGAGCAGTCTTCTGAGGAGACACAATTTCTTTTTATGATGAACAGGTTAAATTTAGTCTTTTAATAATAATAATAATAATTCATTATATAGCTCTTTTCTCACATATTCTTTCATTCACATATAAACATTGATAAACACACACACATAGGTCTCATCAAATACAGTACACGGCAGCTCAACCGTACTCCTTTTACGCAGATCAGATTAGGTTTACAATCTCTTTATGACCTTTTGGAAACTTGCAAGTTTTGGTTTAATGGACTTTTAATGGATTCTGTGCTCAATGTTTGTCTCTGCACCTGCTGTAGGAGCTGTTGGCATCTGTAGATAAACTACCGTTTGAGGAAAGGACAGATGGAGCTGTTAATGGACTGAAGGTGGTGGAGATGGCAGACGAATCGATGGAGACAGAGACTGAGGAAGGGCTTGATACACCAGCAACTCACACTGAGGCACTGCAAGTCGAGGGGGATTCTGTCTCCCCACCGCCGGCCACAGGAGTCCCAGGGTCTCCCAAAGAGGACCTGTCTCATACCAGTCCCGTAGACCCCCACCTCACACCTCAGGACATGAGGAGGGCGAGGAGGATTAGGGTAAGATACGCCTGTCACGAGTGACCCACACCGTCACATCTCTGCAATGTACTGTGTTAAGCAGGCTAGAGTTATTTAACAGTAGCGCGTGTGTGGGTGTGTGTGTCTTTCTCTTTTGTCGCGTGCTGCACGTTAAGGTGGACTTGCAGGTAGGTCTAATGTGGGCCAGAGTGGAGTCAGAGGAAACTTATTCCTTCAGTCAATACAGTGTTGACTCCCTACATCCCCATTACATCTGTCTGTATCAGTTCAGTCCTCAAGCTTCATCAACCAACAGAGTTAAAGGGACAGCTTCACCGAAAATCAGCATTCTGCCATCATTTAATTGTCATCATGTCAGCGTGTTTGACCGGAAGGAGAGGTTTTGAATGCCAGAGGAGAATGTCAATTCTCAGCCAAAATAAAAGCTCTATAGTTTAACGTTTGGAAGCAGAGAAATTAAAACAGCCATAAATATTAGTATTGTCATTTTAATGTTGTTCTGTAAATAAAGGTATTATAATTTATTATTTAAAAAGAGCAGTGTAAACATGAGGGTGAGTAAATGATGACAGAAAGTACATTTTTGGGTGAACTATAAGTACGACTGAAAGATCAGTTTGTATTCAGCATGCAAACACAAGGACTTGTTTAAACCGCGATCTCTGTGACTCGAGCAAGTGCATTATGTCATTGCTTGCAAACCATATTAATTCAGTGTAATCAAAGTGATTCCTCATCATCCTGCTCGGATTGTCTTCTAGTTGCCTTCTCCTCTCAGAAGTGTCCATTCCTCCATGTTTTCTCTCTTCTCTTACCCAGAATGCCGCTCTCCAGCATCTATTCATCCGTAAGTCCTTTCGACCCTTTAAATGTCCCCAGTGTGGGAAAGCCTTCCGAGATAAAGACAAGCTGGACCAGCACATGCGGTACCACGGGCGGGACAGCTGCCGTCACATGTGCCATCAGTGCGGGAAGGGCTTTCTGACGAACGCTTCTCTTGAGGATCACCTGCAGCTGCACTCCGACCAGCGCACATACTCCTGCCTGTTCTGCGCCGAGTCCTATGACAGATTAGACCTGCTCAAAGTGCATGTGGCGGTTCACCTGGTCAACGGCTGCTTTTCTTGTCCTTCCTGCAAGAAAACATTCACAGACTTCATACAGGTGAGACATTCATAAGACCTCTTTAATATCTGGTTGCTTGGCAATATTCTTGAATCTGATTTTGTGGCATTGGTCACTCATATATCGGTGTTCTGCAGGTAAAGAAGCACGTGAGGAGTTTCCACTCAGAGAAGATCTTCCAGTGTACGGAGTGTGATAAAGCCTTCTGCAGGCCTGACAAACTACGACTCCACATGCTCCGCCACTCGGACCGCAAGGACTTCCTGTGCTCCACCTGTGGAAAACAGTTTAAGGTGATTCACATATGCCCAGATGAGGAACATGCATGCAGAAGTGCAGTCACATACACGCAAATAAAGGCTGTGCTTTGTGATGTTAATGCATTGGTGTTTGAACCCAAATACATTTGTGTCATTTACAGTTTAGACATGAAATTAGTTGTAGAAGGTTTTATATATGAAACTTTATTTCATTGTGTGTTTTTCAATTATTATAATTTTTTGGCCAGAGGAAGGATAAACTACGGGAACACATGCAGAGAATGCACAACCCTGAACGTGAGGCCAAAAAGGCGGACCGCATCCACCGCACCAAAGCTATGAAACAGAAGGAGCCCACCACTGACTTTGAGAGCTTCATGTTTAAATGCAGACTCTGTATGATGGGCTTCAGGAGACGAGGGATGCTGGTATTGACCTTTGACCTCAGTTTGTCCATCAACTTTTTGCTGTTTCTTAGGCCTCCTAGAATCAGTTTTTTTGAAATCATAAGTCACTTGTAGCTCATTTTCTCACGTTAATGATGTAATTGCACATGTCCTCAGGTCAATCATCTGTCTAAACGACATCCTGAGATGCGATTGGAGGAGGTTCCTGAGCTGACGCTGCCCATCATTAAACCCAACAGAGATTACTTCTGCCAGTACTGTGATAAGGTCTGGACTCATTCAGCTTTGCCACTTCTGTCTTACCATTTTCACGGGCTTGACCCCTGACAGTTTAATGACCCTTCGGTCTTTACGTTGACTGCCATTACAGCAGACCCATAGAAAGACAATAGCAGTGTGTCCTTGAGCCAAGAGACTTGAGACTTCCATTTGGCTCATCCTGCATAGTGCATACGTGTCTAGAGGTTATTTCTTAACTCAAATTTTGGTCTTCGAAAATAGAAAATGTTTGTGCAATATTCTATGCAATATTCTATGCAAAATTCAAAGTACAAAGTGGAAAAAATGGAAATATCAGCCAGGTTTTTTTTTATGTATGTAATGAATATATATATACATTTAAATTTTTAGTCAAAACAAAATTTATTCAGACACCTTCAATATTTCTCACATTATCACAGTTTATTCGCTATAGTTTAGAAAACGGTAATAAATTATGACAAGAACTCTGAGTTATCAAATCAGTTGATATTTCACTGGTTTTGGCCATCCTTCTGTTAGACTGTCTCACAAATGAATTAGGCTGAATAGTTGTCAGCTGTTAAATATAAGTACACTATTAGATCATTCCAATTTAGGTTGACCAATTACCTAGCAATGCTTAAGTTTGCTTAAGCTGAAGTTTGCCTGAAGTTTGTTCAGTCTGTGGTGTAAAAATGTCACATTAGCAAATAAAGAAAAAACGTAAGCAAAACATGGTCAAGTCAAAGTGTCTGAATAATTTTTGGTCCCAAATTTGTATACATTTTACTGGTAGTCCACTATATATGAAGAATTTTTGGGTATAATATGTCACAGTTTACTTTACTTTGCTATCCTCACTTATATAAATGAACTATAGTGTCCTGCACCCACTAGTGAAAAAATATCACAAAACTATATCAGGTGTCTGAATAATTTTTGGTTTGATAAGTTCATCAAAGTTGTCCTAAGACAAGAACGGGTATTGTTAAAAATTCATGTATAACTTTGATGAAAAATTTTGATCCACTTCAAATGTTGACTACTGTATGTGTGTGTGTGTATATATATATATATATATATATATATATATATATATATATATATATATATATATATATATATATATATATATATACTCTTTTCATTAATCCATATCATCCTTTACCTGTTCAGGTCTATAAAAGTGCCAGTAAGAGGAAGGCGCACATTTTGAAGAACCACCCTGGGGCAGAATTGCCTCCCAGCATCCGGAAGCTCCGTCCGGCCGGGCCGGGGGAGCCTGACCCCATGCTGAGCACACACACCCAGCTGACGGGCACTATCGCTACTGCACCTGTGTGCTGCCCGCACTGTGCCAAACAGTACAGCAGCAAGGTACAGTCATACCTGAGATACGATGTGTGTGAATCTGTATGGATTTATGTATACTAATATATCTTTATTTTTTAGACGAAGATGGTCCAGCACATTCGTAAGAAGCATCCAGAATATCAGTACAACAGCAACAGCATCCAGGCCCCTCTGTCCACTACGGTCATCAGCAGCACTCCTGCCGTCATCACAACAGACGGCACCACTGCTGAGACTGTGGTGGTGAGCAACATGAACGCCATCAAATCAAAATATACCCCGTTTACACTCTAGAAAAATCTCACTGGGATCATTAGATCATCTTATTCCAAAGAAATGGGTTTCTTGCTGAATGTTCTGTTTCACTTAAAAATGCACTATATTACTGAAGTGTTTAAAGACGCATCAAAAAAAGTGTTACAGGTTAGATGGTTAAAAAAAGGTGCCCTGTCATGTAACAACACAATATTCATTAGTTTCTGTCTTTCTCCTAGACGACCGACCTATTGACACAGGCCATGACGGAGCTTTCCCAGACCCTGACCACAGACTACCGCACAGCACAAGGGGATTTCCAGAGGATCCAGTACATCCCTGTGTCTCAGGCAGGAGGAGGCCTGTCTCAGCCACAGCACATCCAGCTGCAGGTGGTGCAGGTCGCCCCGGTACGGACACATTCATTCACACTGGCTTTTTGCTCTTTATTTCTATGGCTTTTCATTTTTCTTTCGCTTATTTTTATTTAATTTTTTTCCATTCTCCTTACTTTTTACTTCATTTTTTCTCTTTGTGCTTCCTCTGTTTACATGCTTATTAGGGGTGTAACGGTACACAGAAGTCACTGTTTGGTACTTAACTCAGTTTTGGGGTCACAGTTCGATACGAGTTTCGGTACAACAGGAAAAAGCAACAAATCCCCAGTGCTAGGTTACTTTTCATTTATTTTGAACAGACTGTAGTGCAAATTACAGTTTGTTCCACCTATCGGCATTTAGCCCCATGAGGTAGTTGGTAGTTTTTTTTGTAGGGCTGATAAAAAAACAAAAGGTATTTGGTCACAATCAGCTTCAAAACTGAAAAGTATCTCTTGTTTTATAATAGTACAAAATAAATAGAGTAGTAAAAAAAAAACTTGTGCAAAGATTCGTTTTTGCACTCCTGTAGTCTTTTGCTTAAAATTGCATAAGCTTGTTTAAAAAAAAAAGAAAAAGGAATTGTTTATTTTATTACTTTAATTGATAGATTGACCAATGCTGTGCGGTTAAATTGCAACGGCTGGTTTCAAACTTATTGGTTTGATTAACATGTTGTGCGTAGCTTACGATGTCCATTTTTGGATCATTTTAGCTAGCAAGCTCTCTTGTTTTGGGTATGTGCATATATCATCTCTTCTTCTGCTATTTTTCCTTTATAACCTGTAAGTTGGTTAAAACATAATGCAATGCATTTACTGCCTCAGATGCGGCAGTTCGAATGACGGACAAAACGTCTGAAATTCTCTGAAATTCGTTGGTCAAAAACCCCATAACTTCATTTGAGCTTGATTATAGTAAAGTGTTAATAATACAATGACACATGCAAGTGTCTGACCATATATAAAGCCACAATATAAACTTTGACACTGCTGTTTAATTATTTTAAAAAATAGTTTTTTTTTTCTGTTTCCTGAAAAGTAGTGTTTTTGGAGGGAGGTTGCAAGGTTTCCGAAAACGTGTTGTTCTGGAGTGATTTGATAAGTGTGTGTTTTGTCTGTTTGTCTCTGCAGGCGTCCTCTCCTCACTCTCAGCACTCTACTGTAGATGTGAGTCAGTTACATGACCCTCACAGTTACAGTCAGCACTCGATTCAGGTTCAGCACATACAGGTGTCTGAGCCCACAGGGACGGTGCAGGCCAATGCACAGGTGAGCAGCTGTCTTTAACAGCATATGTGGCTGTTTAGGGCTGGAAATGGCAGGGATTTAATTAAAGGATAAGATCTCTAATTTTCATCCAGCTTTGTATTGTTACAGTGTCAGTTGTATATGTAAATGGACAATTTGGAGTGTTTCTCTGTGTCACCTGCATTCCTGATTATTTGTCAGCAAAAGTCGGCCAGATAAAGAAAATGCATAATTTTGTGTCATTTGGAGGACGTTTGACACCTCCAGGACCAGTACTGGGTAGTAACTGATTACATGAAATCCAGTCCCTCCAAAAAAAATGCATGATTTAATGCATAATCAGCCAAAGTCTGCATATTTATGCGGGGGCCGCATTTTTTCAGATGCGCCGCACTTTCACAGCATAAATTGCAGATTTCAGCGCAAAATATGCGGGCTTGCATGATTTCATAATCCCTGCATTTTCGTTGTAAAAAAAGTCACATATATCTTAGCAGCAAGTTGAAAAATGCGTTTGCATCACACAAGAGCAGCCATTCCCATGTTGCCAATGGAACGTTATGAAGTAATTACGCGACGTGAACATCTTGAAAAGCTGTAAAACAGGAAGCACACATTTTATTTTTTTATATTTTATTTATTCATTTTTACAAACGTTGTAGCATATTCCTTTTGCAAAGCTACAGAACTTGTTTGACTCATCAATGTTTTGTAAGTTTGAGCCATGTGTTAAAAACCAAATAAAACAAGATGAGAACATAAATATTCCCAGAACTTTCTGTGATAGTATGCTTGCTCATCATAGGAAATAATAAGAAATGACTCTTTACATTAAGGTAGGAGCCTAGTGAGAACAGGTGTTGGGGGAATCACTTTTTTTTTCTCTTTTTCATCAAACCGCAGCTTTTGTAAGTTCCCGCAATTTCATAGCATAAAGTTGCATAAATATCCCGCATATTCCATCGCATTTTTTAAGAAAACGTGCCGCATAATCAAGGATTTTTGCCCGCAACAATCATAAAAAAACGTTTTTCTGGAAGGACTGGTAATCTAGATTATGTAATCAGATTCCAAAAATTAAATTCTTTTAATTAGATTATATTTCATTTTAAAATACTTGTAATCAGACTACAGTTACTTTTATATTGATTACATGATTATATGTTATTCATTAAACTCCCTTTAAGTTCCATCACGAAACCCATTTTGGGAATGCTGACGTAATGTAAAATTTTATGCACTATAAAATATGCAAAATGCACAATATTATCCAGTTAATTGATGTGATAAACAAGTTAAGTCTAAAGTAATTAAAAAGTAGTCAGATTATATTACCTTACACGTGTAATGTAATGTAATGGATTACGTTACTAGCTACAATTTTTGTCATGTAATTTAGAATCAGTAATGGACTAAAAAGAAGCATTGTGAGCAAAGTTGATCATAGAGACCATTGCCGTTACGGTTCTGCGATCTACTTAGGATTACAATGCTTTTGGGAAACACAGCCCATTTGTTAAACTACAGAGCCAGCATGTTTGTATTATTGCCCACGGACAGTCGGATTGACAGAGCTGTGGTGCGAAAATTGTTTAAAAATTGCATTATGGGTGTTTTTGACGGAAACGCCACAGGCCTTTTTCTGTTTTCTATAATCATGTAGCACCAGAAATTTTTTTTTGTGTGTTTCAACAGCATAGACAGCCAAGTATTATTAAAAGCCCATCTTGCCAGTGGTGAATTCCCCTTTTTAAATAAATATATGCAAATATATATGTTTCTGAATGTCTGAAGTTTTCTGAAATTTTTCAGGCAAATTGCCACAATAAAAGTTTGATAAATGAGGAAATTAAGATTATATTTAAGTGCTTTATTTTTATTTTACAGTATAACAGTATTATTGCATCATAACATTTTTACCTAAATCATTCAGCCCTAAAACGATGTTAAGTACTTTTTAAAAAAATCGTAAAGTTTTGTAAAATGATTTTAAAATTCCTGTATTTTTTCAAATCACACTATATATCAGAGAAAAAAAAAGTATAATGTCTGTTTTTAGTCCATGATGTTGTACGAGGAGAAATTAAATAATTTTAATATTTAAAATAAGACAACAAATTTAAAGTATGCAAATATTTTTGGTAGGAAGAAAATACGCATGTATGTAATTGCACGTACTTTTGTGTGGTTTAGTGGCATCAGACTCACTGTCACTACTCCTTTTGACACTTCCTACCATCCAATCAGGTGTCAGGTCAGCCTCTAAGTCCCTCCTCTCAGCAAGCTGCCCAGGAGCTAAGCACTGCCCAGCTGACCCCTGTGACCCTGGCTCAGAGCCAGACTCTACAGACGTCCACTAATCAGACTCAAGGTTCTGCACAGCACGCGTACCTTCCCAGCAACTGGAACTACAGGGGTTATCGTAAGTGCCTTTAGCAAAAGCGCCTGTTTTGAATGTTATATTAGCCTGTGAGTATGAGGACAGTATTATGTTTCCCTCCTTTGCTCCTATAAGCATCTGAGATCCAGATGATGGCTCTTCCTCACACTCAGTATGTGATCGCAGAGGCCAGCACCCCCGTCACCTCTGCCGTCAATAACAGTCAGGTCAAAACGGTGAGTCTGACCTTCACTAGAAGAACAACCTGGTTTCCACTTTCAGGTGGTGTCCTGCAATTGTTGTTTTGTTTCTCGTGCATTGCAGACACACTATGTCATCTCAGACGGACAGTCGGAGCTGGATGGGAAGCAGGTGAGCGTCCCGTCCACCGTAGCACAGGTTCACCCCGACCCGCTGGAGCAGCCCGCCGTCAGTCAGCAGACCACCACACAGTACATCATCACCACCACCACCAACGGGACGGGGGCCAGTGAAGTTCATATTACCAAACCCTGACACTGACTCACACGTGAAGAAGCGCTCCGTTGTTTACTGAAGGGGGACAGATCAATTACTTTAAACGAGCAAACAGATTTATTTTTATTTCCTTAAAGAGTAAAAAATAAACTTAAACAGTGAAGATGTTTTTTATAAAATATATTCAGAACACTGGAGTGATTAACTGTGTGTCTAGAGACCCAAAAAGACCCATCCATGTGTGATTTCAGGAACTATCATGACTTTTAACCTGTGCCATCCTGCCTCTTTTATGATATTCATTTTGGCCTAATTTGATTGTTGTTCCTTGTATTATTTTTTTCATTCAGTTAATTTTCCCTTAACTATTGAGAGTTTTTCATACCTGAGTGAGACTGAGGAGAGACCTTAAAAATATTTTTTATTTATAAAGTAATTTCATGTTTCCCACAATAAAGGGGTCAAATGCTGTGGATTTTCACTTTCACTGGATTTTGTTTGAATATATTTGAAATTTTTAAAGTAGAATTTAGTGTAGCAACAAAGCCTGTAAATCACCTTTAAATAATTTGAATCAGGCTCTGTTTTCATGAACCTTCTAAAAGAAAACTTGCTTGAATTAGCAGGTGAATCTTATTATGAAATAATAATGATTTGCATTGATCATAATGTCAGGAAAACAGACTTCCGTTTCTTGATACAAAATAGAATGTAATTTTCCTTTGGTTTTGGGGTGAAATATGATCTTGTCATTTCTTTATGAGATTCAGTCTAGCTTACATCTCAAGATTCCATTATAATTCAGCCATTGATCAGTTTAACATCCAAGATCAGACCTTACTTCAGAAATGTGATCGGAATCAAAACCCAAATCGATTTTTACTTACAATATATTTGATCCATGGAAGGAGTCACCAGCCAGAATGAGGTTCAGGTGAAGGTTAAACAAATACCCCCTCAATCTGATTCTTCATCTTATTCTGTGTATCATAAAATGGCTGGAGAATTTTGAGAACTTGTGTATTCCATGTAACTTGTGCTTATGGACATAGTAGTATTTATTTGGGTTTTGCACATCTATCAGTGGAACACTGCTGCATCTTTATAACCTGAAAAAGGGAAATGTATACATTATATACAATATCCACTATTTATACTGAGACAACCTTGTACAATGTAAAAAAAAAAGTATCTGTACTATGATAAGTATTGTTGTAATTATTGACGGTTAATGTACAGTAATGCGCCTCCGTGTCTCTGAGTTGGTGTCTACTGTTATCTCCTAGTGATGGGAAATAAATGTGTTTTTGTACACTTGATGTCTTCCCTGAGTGTCAGTCCTCAAATCCCTCATCTTTGCTTTGTGTGTGACTGCCTTTTTAAAGAAATGTTCTGGAATAAATACGATGGTAAAATCTATCGACACCATAATTTCAAGTATAATCTAATGATTTGACTCAATATCAAACCCATTAAATCCCATTTACGCATGACACCGCGAGTGCCAACAAAGGACGTCATGTCGTGCATTTTTAATTGAGCAAAACTCCACCCAGACGCAGGAATTACGTCAGAAATGCACAAGTTCATCCGCCTAGAAAAGTAGTACTATTTGTGCAACTATACGGATTGTTTTCCTTTTGTGTTTTATTAAAATTATGATTATGAATTATTCACATTTTGTTTTTAAACCGTCCTGTTACTTAGCCTACGGTTACACACACATATTTATTATGGCATTGAGGATATCAAAAATATGAATAATACATTGTAAACATTCAGAACAAACCTAAACATAAATGAATAAGGAAAATCCATCATGTTTTGGCCTTCTTCTTCATATAGGCTATTCATATATTCATATAATATCTGCTTGTAGGCTACAGTTTTTTTTATTATTATTATTATTTTTAAACAGCTATCTAGCCTAGGCTACTTTTTAAGATTTTAAGTACAATAAAAGGGCACATTCAGTACTATTCACTTTTTTTTCACAAGGATCATATCACACCTGCTTCAGCCAATATTTTGAATCGTGACCTGTTGACATATCTTGTGTAGCCTATATGGGAGCGGTGGCAGCTGGCACAGGTTGGGAAGTGCCTCCAACTTCCCTCACCTACCACATTCCTCACATTCTTACAACGAACCCAACAAGGAAAACAATAAACACTAGTATTTTGATGAATTAAACCTGCTGGCCGACTGGTACAACTGGAAAATCCAGTGTTTGGTCTCCACGGCATGATTTGAGCAACTCAAACACTTCACACAGGGCGTCCATGAGGATTCATGCCTCAGCTGAGCGCGGGTCATGTGTGGAGCTGCCGGGAGCCGAGCGGGACAAGCGGCAGAGGAGGACAGGATGGAAGAGAGAAGGAGAACAAGATGATCAAACGAGAGGTGGAGGAGAGGGATGGAAGAGAGAGGAGATGGATGAGGTGGGTGTTTGGAGTGCTGAGAGTGGATTAACCCTTGTGAAAAAGAAGTGTGCTGAATTGCATTGAATGTGCACTTGTAGTGTCCTGCTATTCTATTCTCAAAAGTACAGCCTACTTTCATGCCTTACCACAGTTAAGTAGGCCTACACTTTTAAAAAGTGCACTTTGTAATAATGTCAAATAAAAAATATTGGCAAAACTTTTATTATATCTTTGTTAAACGTTACATGTATTTACATGCTTACATGTATTTACATGTATTTACTACAGTAATAAATCAATTAGGCAATTATTAGGCATAATTGTGCAACTTACCCTAAACCAAATCCTAATCCTACCCTAACCCTATAGTAAGTACATATTACTATTACATAATATTACATTTTACTATAGTTAATTACTATTACTGTACACTATTTATGTACACTATAACGGGGACACATTCAAATAAAGTGTAACCAAAAATTTTACTGTAAAGTACATTGTTTTAATTATCTTTTGTCAAGAAGTACACTGATTTTGATGTGTTGACTAACATACTAAAGGACATGAGAAAGTTTAATTTTAACTAGTGTTTTTCTGATGTTGCATTTGAAAGTTAATATATTTTAAATGTAAATATAAATTTAAATGTAAAACTTCTTTATTACAAATGTGCAATTATAAATATATTTTAAATACACACAAGACATACCGGTTTTAACACAACCCCCAAAATCACCATTTTGTAAAATACAATAAAAACAAGAATCTGTGATTTGTTCATTCACAAGTTTTCACTGACTAACTTATGTGTATTTTGTATATGAAAAAAATATTTTGGTGGCTGCAACACTCCAAAAAAGTTGTGACAGAGGCATGTTTACAACTGTGTCACATGACCTTTCCTTTCCTCACTTTTTAAATGTAATCATTTGGGAATTTAGGATACTAATTGTTGAAGTTTTCCAAGTGTAATATTTGCCCAATCTTTCCTGATACAAGACAGCTGCTCGACAGTCTGTGGTCATCGTTGTCTGATTCCCCTTTTCAACAGAGACAGATCTGGACTGCGGGAAGTCAGGCACGTCCTTTCTACAGTGTCTAGAAACCACTCAGTTTTAGCAAGGGCAGAATGAGGCTTGGCATGTTCTTGCTTCATAGGAAAGATGTCATCTTGTCTGTCAAATGTCTCCAGGTCAATGATACTTTCACACACATGCCGTTTGCACTGATGCACTCCATACCATGACAGTTGTTTGCTTTTTCACCTGTCGCTAATGAAATTCTGAATGGTCCCTTTAGTCTTTGGGACTGAGAACTTGATGCCTGTTTTCCCAAAAAACGAGCTGAAACATGGACTCATCTGACCACAGCACACATTTCCACTGTCTTCTGGATCATCTGAGATGAGTTCGAGCCCAGAGAACTCGCCGGCATCCCCGCATAGAGTTTATGTATAGCTTTCTTCTTGCGTAACAGAGATTCAATGCGTTTCTTGATGCAGCGTCAGACTGTGTTAACTGACAACAGGTTTCCAAAGTACTCTTGAGCACATGTGGCTGTATTTAACAGTAGCATGATGGTTTCTCATGCAATGCCATCTGAGGGGTCAAAGGTCACGCACATTGACCAGAGGTTTCCCGACTTTCTCTGGATTCCCTGAATATTTTCAAAATATTACTGTATGCATGGTAGAAGGTGAAATACCTAAATTCTTTGCAATCAACAAATCAAATCAAAATTTGTTTATACTTACAAAATACAATTAAGTTGGTCAGTGAAAATTTTGAAAATCTTTTCTTTGTACTTTTGTCAGTTAAATAAAGGTTAAATAATAGAATTGTAACCGAATGAACAAATCACAGATTCTTGATTTTATTGCATTTTACGAAAAGCCACAACTTTTCTGATTTTGGAGTTGTATGCTAAAGTGTATTTCTTTTTTCAAAAGGGAAAAGAGTTTCAGATTCTCAGTTCTTATACTGTAACTACTGTACATACAAACGCATAGATGATTATACTGACTAATACAGATTCTTCCGTACTGAGTGATTCCCTTAAAGGGATAAACTTTTTTTTTTTTTTTAGAGAAATGCCTCAGTGTTTTATTTTTATGTCGTCTTTCCAGTTAAAGTCAATGGGGTTCAAAATTGCAATAAGTGTTCAGACTTAAAACAGATAATAAAACAGGCTAAAAACAGTCCCACTTACATTAAAGGGACCTGATTAAATATAGACCTGCAACCGCATGGCAATAGCAACTCACGGATTCCTTTGGTTTAGCCTATACTGTGGCAATATTACGATTCCCTCTCTCTCAGACTGCATTGGAGAAACTGGCCGAGCTGGGGTCAGTGTCTGGTTCCGATAGCGGCCGTGTGGTTGTTTGTTCTGGACAAGTCTGTCAGTCTGGCTGAAGCTGACGGTCGCCTGCTTCTCGCTGGGCTGATGTGTGCTGCGACGGCTCTTTGTGCGTCAGCCTTACGCTTCCTGCTCGGTTATGGACAGAAAGTAAATCAGGTCAGTCTACTATTGAACTTATTTGACTTCTTAGATCTAGAGGAATTTATCATGTGCTTCAGAGCAATAGTGCTTTTAGTTTTGCATCTTTTGCCAGCTTACCTACAATTGAAATGATGTCACGTAAATAAATATTGCTGTATTTGTATGTGTGATTTTCTCAGCATTTACCGTACAATGGTGAGGTGATAGTGAGAAAAAACGGCTGAAAACCAGCAGAAGGCCAGGTGAGAGAACAAATACAGATATTTTTTGTTCACATAATTGCACATTTAACCCTCCTGTTGTGTTGAAAATATCAATCAACACTATGAAAAACACTTAAGAGTCATGCTTTTACAGAAAACCTCTATTGTGGCTTGTCATAAAATATGAGAAGTTATGAACTCCTATTGTGTTAAAATAGTGCCATTCTTTGTGAAAGGAGTCAGTTTGAACCACATATTTTTATATACAAAATTAGCTGCACAGACACAAAATAAAACAAGAAACAGCGATGATTCAGAAGATGAGCCCTTCATTTCAAGTCTTAAATTTCTTGAAGTTCTCATGTGTTTCATATTTAAGTCAAGCTACAAATAAAGCTTTCTGTTTTTTTCTCATTCATTACTCATTCAATTTGACACTATCGTAGTCACCGAAATGTTTATAGCCTTTCTACAAAAACACCTATGTGTCGAAACTTTGCACGCACATTCATGACCCTAAATGAGAAAAAGTCACAAAATGGTTATCGTTAAAGTTATCTTTATAGTTATTGTTTTTGGTGTGAACGGGACTTAATTCACTGGTCTCATGGTAACAAATATAATGTTTAGCTTTAGTATTTCTATTCAAATTATTTTTGTTTCTTGCTTCTTTTTAATGATTTGAGAGATGACTCCAAAGTATGCCACATATTTAACAGAAAATTCCTTTAATAAACCCCCTTACTTGACAACCACTAAAAAAGTATGTTCTATATAGTATGAATGTGTGTGTTATGAATGAAATTTGGAGGTACTACATTTGCCATCGCGTCAGTTGCTTCACTTCACTGCCATTCATAGTGGCCTCATGGGATAGTAAAGTGTCCATCGCACTTCAGAAGCTCTCCGATAGTAGTAGGTCATCTGTGTACTTTTTGCCTACTCTTTATGAGTGCTGTGAATTCTTGACACATAGGCCTACTGTTTTTCGCCAACTATATAGTAGGGAAGTATATGATTTTGGATGCAGCCGCTGTCTTCCTGTGGTTAAAAATATTCATTTAATTTCTCTTGTTTGTGGCAGTATAAATCCACAGCAGGATGCAGGTCATCTTGAATCCCTGGTAAATGTTCTAGCGGATGGTTTAGTGGTGTCCCTCCTCCACGAGCTCCTGCCGGACCCCAGCGAGCCCCACATACGAGGCCTCCTCACCAGACTACAGGTTTGTCTCTTTAAGGATGGGTGGTGCAGTAACATATTTGAACAATTGTAGGCCCATCCTTACTTTCTGTCAGAATGAACACTGTCATTAATGGAAAGTGTTGTAGTCATTATGCTTTCATGTTGAACTCATTACATATTTCAAAATCATGTAGCGTTGTAAACAGACTCCTCTTGTTGATCCTGCTAGACATGAATTACCGTAGTAACATTTATAGATACCAATCATTTGTCTTTTTGCATCCAGGCAGTGTCTCAGACTTTCTGCGGGGGGGCCTATGAGGAAGGGAAGGAGAGAAATGACAAATGTGCAATTCAAGAAAGAGTTAACCAGATAAGCTCTTACCTGCAGGACAGGTGAGCTGTACAGATCTACATTCACAGATATGATAAATATTTAGCAGTTGTCTCAAACTGTTAAGGCTTCAATTTGTGTGGCTGTTTCTATGTTTGAACTCCACCTAAAATGTCTCACACCCTGTCATGTATGATTTCAGATAGCAAACTGACATGCGAAAAAACATGCTTTCATTGGAATGTTTATGAGAAATAACCCCTTGTGAAAAAGAAATCTGCTTAATTGTATTGAATGTGTACTTGTAGTGAACTTCAAATCTTAAAAAAGTATATTTAAAGGGGTCATAAACTGAGAAATCTCATTTTCCTTGAGCTTTTGACATATAAGAGGCCATCATACTATAAGAATATCCTATAAGTTTAGGAACTGAAAACTTCCTTGCTAGTCCAAAAACAGCTTCTATTGAAACCAAGCCCAGAGAACGACTCAGTGTGGAATGTGTCTATCTATGGCATAATAGACTTTGGGTGTTTGCAACCAGCAATGACGTGTTTTGTGTTGGCGGGGCCTACTTTGTGGCAGAAAATGACAGTTCTGCAGTAGCACTCTATGGAAGCCAAATAATAAAAGAGTAAAAAAAATAATCTCACAATTCTTACTTTTTTCTCTCTATTCCGAGTTTATATCTCAATTCTGAGGAGAAAAGTCCGAATATAAACTCGATATTCTGCCTTTTGCCCTCATAATTGTGAGCCTATTTCACGCATTTCTGACTTTTTTTTTGTGTGAATTGTGATATAAACGTGCAATTGCAAGTTATAAAGTCCAAATTGGGAGATATAAACTCTCAAAAAAAGTCTGAAATGTGAAATAAAAATGTTATAGACATATAAATGTAGTCTCTTTAATATGTAATATAAATATTTATGCTGTAACTGTAGGGCTAATAATACAGTTATGCCCCCTGTGAACTGTATTTGTGAATATTATGTAGATCTAGTGTTTACTTTAAATTCATGCTTTAAATAATAGTGTAATCTTTCGCAGGTCCATTTCAACTGTCCGTCTAATGGCTTGCAACCATAAACGTGTGTTTAGCTTCAAATGGCGTCTTCAACCACAATAATCTGTAAAAAAACTGTACTTGCAGATTATATAATACTAATGAAGCATCTGACCTAAAAAGTGCACTATGTAATAATATCATACTATATATATATATATATATATATATATATATATATTTATTTTAATTTATTTAAAGCAAACTTTAAATAATTGCTTAAAAAAATTTTGGTCACGCTTTAAAGAAGTACACTTATTTTAACGTGTTGACTAACATACTAAAGTAGTGCTTGATTATGATTTTGACTGAAATGTGTTATTTGATATACATTTTAGAATATATTTTAAATGTATTAATTGCATCTTTACTTCATTGTTATAAATGTGTAATTACAGATATATTTAAATACATGACATACAAGTATAGTAGTAATGAAAGTAATGATAGTACTAAAGTATATTTTAGCTTATTTACTATAAATGCTTGTCAGTACATTTGTCAGGTCACTTTTGCTGATAATTTACTCACCCCCATGTCATCCAAGATGTCCATGTCTTTATTCAGTCGAAAAGAAATGAAGGTTTTTGATGAAAACATTCCAGGATTTTTCTCCATATAATGGACTTCATTGGGTACCAAACGGTTCAAGGTCCAAATGACAGTTTCAGTGCAGCTTCAAAGGGCTGTCATTCTGTCACGATCTGTCATTTCAAAAATAAATAAAAAAGTTTATGTTTTATAAGCACAAATGCTCGCCTTGCTCTGTTCTGTGATGCACGTTTGTAACGTCACGTAATACGCAATTACGTTGAAAAGGTCTCATAGAACAGTCATCACAGAACAGAGCAAGACGAGCGTTTGTGCTTATAAAACTTAAACTTTTTTATTTATTTTTGAAATGACCCATCGATTCGCTAGATAAGACCCTTATTCATCGTCTGGTGTCGTTTAAAGCCCTTTGAAGCTGCACTGAAACTGTCATTTGGACCTTGAACCGTTCGGGGCCCATTGAAGTCCATTATATGGAGAAAAATCCTGGAATGTTTTCATCAAAAACCTTCATTTCTTTTCGACTGAAGAAAGAAAGACATGGACATCTTGGATGACAAGGGGGTGAGTAAATTATCAGCAAAAGTTTTTTTTAAAGTGAACTAATCCTTTAAGTCCTTAAGTAATCGCATTTCATATAAATGTCAACTATAATACATTTTAAATTGTACATAATATGCAATGGTCCGAAAACATTTAGTTGGCTTTTTCCAGTAGTTTGTAATGCTCATGTTCTGTGTGTGTCAGGATGAGCTCTCTGCGTTCCCTGCTGCAGGTTCAGCAGGAGTGTGAGGTAAGTGTGTGTGCGGTTCAGAGCGCGTTACAGAAGCGCTGGGCTCTGCTGGAGGAGTTACACACCAGAGTGACTCTGAGCCCTGACAACACACAGAAAGCCCACGACCCTCACGCCGTCCTCACAGACACTGAGGTGACACACGTCTGTTCCAGATACAATCTTATATTGACCTTCTGTGATGTGTGTGTACTGATATATGTGTATTTATTTGTGTCGTGTGTGCTTCAGAACCTGTTCGTAGAACTCGGTCAGTTCAAAAGCAAAGTCCAACAGTGCCGGACGCAGCTGGAAACCAATATATACCTTTTACAGGTCAATATACACATTTATATAGTCCTTTGTGAATAATTTGACAGGTTTGAATGAATTTAGGAGGATATTTTCAGAAGGTATAGCAAGACAAGTATACAGGTACAGCAACTTTCATATTATAAAGTCTGGAATGAAGTGTGGTTTTGCTGGCTCCTCTTCCTCAGGCACTTTGCAGCGGCCATCAGGGTCTGGCCGGGACTTTTGGTACCAGCATCGACTCTAAATGGACCAAAGAATTATTACAGTCCAACACAGATCTGGTATGAAGACATTCACAGCCTCTCAGATAGTCAAGTCAAATGTATTTTTGTAGCGCTTTTCACAGTTTCAAGACAGTTTTACAGAAAATCATGATGTTAATGTCTAATATCTTAATATCTTTATGCCTTATTGTCACATTTGGCAGATTAGAGCTGTGTGATGATATAGTTTACATTCAAGCTGTTGATTACATCAGTACACTGTTGTGGCTTTGTTCACTCTGTCTGGTTTTGGGATTGACAATCGCATTTACTTATAGGTGTGAGTCTCGAAATGTCCTGCTCGCACAGCAACTTAAAGGGTTAATTCACCCCAAAATGAAAATGATCCCATAATTTACTCACCCTCAAGCCATCCTAAGTGTATATTACTTTCTTCTTTCAGCCAAACATAATCGGCGTTATTTTATTTTTAATGGGAGTGAATAGTAACAGATTTTAAAGCCCAAAAATGCACATCTATCTATCATAAAAGTAATCCATATGACCCCAGCGATTTTGTAAGAAAAATATCTTTAGTTATAACTTCATAGACTGTAATCACTAGCTTCCGGTAACATGCAGTTGAGATTTGCTATATTGGCTATCACTTTACTTGAGTGTACTTATATATGAGAAAAAGTTGGATATAATAGTCTACATTTTTATGATGATATAAACAATCAATCATATAAACAATCACAATATAGTATATATTGCTTTATGTGAGTATACTGAATGGATGTAAAGTAGGATGGACTATAATATATCACTGGGATAACAGCCTCTGATGAAGATTCACTCATACTGAGATGCTCAGGGTATATTCTGACAGTTTACAGGAAAATATGACTGAATCAAAACTATAACTGACCAAACTAGTGTGAAAGAGTGCGATATGCTTTGATTTGTTCAGTAAATCATTTATTTTCTTTCCGGTGACAGTTTTCTGAGATCGAAGAGGATTTCATGTCTTTGGAACAGCAGACGTCGAATTTTGTGATCCACTTGAGGGGCCTGAATGCTTCTGAGGAAAAAGAGTCAAGATTATCTCAAGATTATCAGGCACAAACCTCTTTATCGTCGTCTCTTCCTGTTGTTCCAGTGTACGTTGCTTCTCCGGTAGCAGCGCAAACACATTCTGACCCAGACACTGATCCAGAGTCTCCAGGAGCCTCACAGAAAACACACTCCAAAATGTCCCCCTTCCATATCCTGTGTGGGAAGAAGAGGAGGAAGACGTAGTTTTGAAGAAAGTGGATTGTTTTTACAGGACGTTGTTAATGCCTATATATGACAGCAGGTGGAGCAGGTGTAACAGCACATTTTATGCACATTTATTAAAAATGTTTATATATTCTGATAAAGAAAAAATACATTTTAGAATTTCTGTCTATACTGTGACTTGTGATTTTCTACTTGTAAAATGTGTAAATAAGATTTTTTTTCATATGCATAATTAATAAAATAATATTAATAGCATAATACATTATAGTATTGATTGATTTTTATTAACATATAATATATACAGTAGTGGCCAAAAGTGATTTGTCATTTGTTTTTAATGACCATACAAATTGAAAATATGATTTAAACATTTTAAATAAGAGGGAATCACAAAACATTAAACTTGTTTAAGGTATTTATATAACAGATTTATTTGGTGGAAAAAAGGGCAAACTTTTTATTTTACTATACAAAAAAAAAAGCATAGAAAAACAAAAGGCTTAGAGTAAAAAAAAACATACACTGACTACAACATTATCAGTTATTAATATTTCATATCTCATTTGTTCACAATTTCTGTGTATGACAGCCTGGCCAAAAATGATGTCCGCATAATTTAGCATGTTTCATTGCGTTATCACAAATAAAATAATTGACTTCATGCACGACTATGCTATGAATGGACATTTAAGTGAAACAAATCGTAAATGTGTAAATACAGACACAGAAAGTTCTCGTCAGTGGCGGGATATGCTGTTATGTAATACATGACCACAAGAGGGCACAATCCAATCAAAAATAACAGCCAACTCCTGAATCCCAATTGCAATACTTACAAGATGCACTTGACTACAAGGTATGTACTTAGTGGTGATATAATTGTCAACTCTGAAGTACGTAGTAAGTTAAAGCATTTACATGTAAACAATTGAAGATGTTGTGGGCAATATTAGCCACACTAGCGTGAACACCGTTGGCATTCTGTGTGTACAGTGATTGAAGATGCACTAATCTTTAACTGAAAAATCCCAATATTATTTAGGATGCATCGCAAGAAGGACGAAAAGCTAGTATTCACGGCCTGTTCTCCATATATCTATATTTCAGCCAGATACAGATTTTTACAGTCATTTTTTCTTTCACGTCACCCGTGGCAGTGACGGCCAAACTTTTCCACCATATCAACTTTAATATAGTGGGAAAAATCTGCTCGGCTGCTGAAACGCACGGTCTAAAATTGTATTTCACAAGGAGAAGATTGTTCTTGAGAGCAAAGGTACTCCTTTGTTCTTTATTGGCTTTTTGTGGATTTCCTAGGAATTTTCATTTGATTTAAGTCTGTATGATGTACACAGGACCTGAGGGTCTGTATGTTTTTTAAATAACAGGTTACAGGTATGAGACACGGCTCAGCCACAAGGGGAAATAAATAGCTGTTCCTCCATCACTCATCAATCTGTTTCAACATCTGCTTTAGTAACAAACGTTAAAAACATTTTCATTTTAGAGTCTTCTCCTCCCTTATATACATTTCTGAAGGATCATGTGATCATGAAGCCTGGAGTTATGATGCTGGAAATTCAGCTTGGCATCACAGGAAAAATACATTTTTAAATATATTTCAATGAAAACCAGCTATTTTAAATTGTAATAATGTTTCACATTATTACTGTTTTTACTGTATTTTTGATTAAATAAATGCAGACTTTGTGAGCACAAGAGACTTCTTCAGTATATCCTGCAGTTACACGACGGAGCTTTTTCAAACCATTAACCTCAATGTGCTAATAGTGATGAATGCCTTACCACCAATAATAATAACAATCCGTCATTTGAAAAAGTTCCACAAGTATGACTTACTCATGTAAATACACATTAACATTAATGTAAAGGGTGGCCTTTGCTAAGCATACAGATCATTGATGATCTACTGTTTTAATAGTTGACTGTTCATCATTTGGTTCATCATTTCACGGTTCATACAACCGTTTTAAAAGTTCAAAAACGTAAATTGGTTAGATATGTCTGTTTCAGTCATTAAAACATGAATTCTGTATGATTCTTCCAGGCTAAAGCGCATTTATTGAATTTCATGGTCTTTAGACAGAAAAAAGGGAAAAAGGCATGAAGGGTCATTGCCAGAAACCTGTCTGTTATTACTAAAAACTGAGCCGCCCTCTGAACCAGTAAACTCTTTTGATCCATATTCAATCGTTCAATCCATATTCGAGAACGTCTGGTAAGAAGAAGTCAATGATGGATGGTAATGCACACCGATCAACTGCTCATCTCATTAGTCCAGCGTGCGTGAAAAGTTGACAGAACATAAACCATGTTGCTTTTATGGGACTGGACCTCGAACAGAGGATGAGATGAAGAATATTTATGCGCTCGATGCTGAGATGCGCAGAACGAGTCCAGCTGACAGTGTGTCTGAAGAATGTCCAACAGAAGGCCAGAAAAGCAGCCTGTAACATCTCAGCGCTGGAACCTCAAAACCACAGCTTAACCTGCGACAAATAGGTCCAAATTGTGTGTGAACTGGTTTGGTGTGTGTGTTTGGGTGGGTGTACTTGTATGTGTTTCAGTGGCTGCATTGGCTTGATGCCTAATTCATCTTGTTTTGTGGCCTCTGCACCTGTTGGTCTTTCTCTGGCTGCGGCTCTAATTGAAAAGGCTGGGCCGTACCCGAGGGACCGCTAGGAGGAATGGAATGTGCGCTTAAGCACTCCGGGATAGGAGTTGTCACAACATACACACACACACACTGCGAAGAAAGAAAGAAGGAGAGAGGGAGTGTATGAGAAGTGTGAAGATAAAGATCATTTGTGCAAAGCAATGGCTGAACAAAAGCGTTTCATCGCTCCACTCCGCATGACCTTTCACTCATTCGTTATTAAACCAGAAACAATGCAAATAAAAAAAGCTTTATTTATGCTTCATTCATTTTACTCAGATGCCAGATGTGAATACAGTCTAATTTGACACAGCGGGACTGTTCGAAAGCCAGTGAGAGTACTGGAATCTCTTCCATGTACCAGGCTGGAAGAGGAGAATTCCCCTGATAATGTCAGGCCTGCCATTGCTGATGGGTGAGATCACACCTTTAGAAAGATGAGTGCGATCGAAGCGCTTACCACAGCAGAGAAGATGCAGTTTTGAGCTTGTGTGGTTATTTGGTTTGTGTCAATAGGGTTTATGCACGAACACTGCTGACGTATTTCCGGTAGGATCTCAGCCAGTGTCTTTGCTTCCGCATAGTGCGTTCTATAGCGAAGTGTATAGCGGCAAAACTTTAATAAAATTACATTTTCTCACAAACGGAGACAACGATTTTAGAAACTGATTCACTAGTCGGATTTCGCACGATATGAGAGAATACTCACCCTCAAAGCTGTCGATGTTGCTCGAAATATATCATTTAAAGCCCTTCTCTTTCTTACTCTTATGTATGACAGCTAACTGCCTCACAATATAGTTAACATCATTCACGTTAACCGCTGGAAGTTCTTGTAAACCGCGAGTGTATAATCTGCCATTATCTCCACCTAATGCAAACTGGGCGGGCTGAGACAAAACGCAGAAGGGATCGTGCATATCCATACAAACGCTTCAATAGACCTCTTCAATGATGATGTACACTACCGTTCAAAAGTTTGGGGTCATTTTTTTTTTAAAGAAATTAATACTTTTCTTCAGAAAGGACGCATGAAATTGATATAAAGTGACAGTAAAGACATTTATAATAATGCAAAATATTAATTTTTTAATGACATGCTTTTCTCTTGAACTTTCAAAGAATCCTGAAAAAAATGAATCACTGTTTGCACAAAAATATGAAGCAGCACAACTGTTGTCAACTGTGATAATAATCATAAATGTTTCTTGAGCATCAAATAATCATATTAGAGTGATTTCTGAAGGATCATGTGACACTGAAGGCTGGAGTAATGATGCTGAAAATTCAGCTTTGATCACAGGAATAAATTACATTTTAAAATATATTCACATAGAAAACAGCTGTTTTACATTGAAATAATATTTAACAATATTACTGGGTTTGTTTTGTATTTTTAATCAAATAAATGCAGCCTTGGTGAGCAGAAGAGACTTCTTTTAAAAACAAAAAAAATCTTACCGACCCCAAACTTTTGAACGGTAGTGTATATATTGTGCAGAAACAAAATAGGGAATGATGTCATAAAAAGGGGATTCCTATAGACCCTTATGACTGTGGCTGAATACGAAATCACATACTTGCCACCTATATGGGCAAAAAACTATATGTGAAATATTATGACTAAGTTCACAGTATTCAGAAAATAATTGACTAAAAAGTACCGGGACGACCTCTGCAGACTGTAGGTCACATGACAGTGACAACAAGGCTAATGTACGTCAGAATTACATCCATACTACACACATTCATACTATATAAGACATACTTTAGTTTGAATTAATGTGAAGTAATTACTTCACATTACAAAGTACTTCAAAAAGTAATTTGAAATTACTTCATCACAGCCCCAGTGTCAGGTCTATAATTCTCTTAAAATATCAGGTCATTTAAGTTTAGTTCAGGTTGTAAACGTGATGTAGTTCGACTCCCAAAAGAAGACCCAATGATATTTATGAATTCATAATTTATTATATTTGTTAAAAAAAATTTTTTATCTTACATTCGTACACTTACTTACATTAATTACTTTTTCATTAAAAAAGTAACACAAATTTCATAAAATTGACTTTTTTTCCTGGTATAAGCCTATATGATGACATATAAAAGTATAAAACCAATGTAAATTGAAAGTTTTTTTTGTTGTTGCTGCTGTTATCTTGGACAACTGACTTATTCATTGACCCTCATAGGATTATTGGGTTATTAAATTGGATTATTAAACCAATTTTAAGCAATTTTTGAAAAATAAAATAAAATGTATGAGTGGTGGTTGTTAAACTCCCTACAGTGATCTAGGGTGATGTTTCAGGGCACTGCTATTTGGTTGCCCAGCTGTTCCTTGGGTGTTTTGGGGGGTTAAGGCGGTCCACCGCCCCATCTGATAGTATTTTTGTCTTCACAAACACCACTAAAAAGGCCTATTTGAATTCTGATCTGTAACTCAATGTTGAGCCCATATAACATTATTTCCTTCCTAGGGCCTTGGTCTTTGATGGCATTTTGAGATATGGACCGATCCGATTGTGCGTCTGCTGCTTAGATAAACGAGAAGCTCTGAGGAAAAGTAAAATCGTTCATTTTTATGATTGAGTGCTCTGTGAGATCTAGTCAAGGACGAGATCTCCATAAATAGTTTTCCAAATGTTCAGTGTGCTGAATGCCCATATGCTCACAGCTGTGAGTGGCTTATTCTTGTGTTTCGATGCAATTAGATTTTGAGCAGAATAATTTGGCTGTTTGTAGAATCATGTTGGATTCTAGTTTTATAGAGGTCATAAAAGAGAAGGACCTCATGCCAAATGATAATAAGTTATTACTGGTAAACTTTTAAGAGCAGATGTGTGATTTTAATGTGTGTGTTGGACGGGCTAAAAGTCTTAACACTTGTTGCAAGGGACTCTGGGATATCGGGGAAGGACAGATGCATGAGCAACACGTTCTCGCTCTTAAACTCGTCACATATTGATGCTTGGTCAGGACCCTTTGGGGTCACTTTTTAATGCACAGCTTCAGATCAAGACGCATTTAATTTTTTGCATTTTTAAATGATTTTATAATTTCAAAGATATTTTGGAACATCTAACTCCACCACAACCCCACTTCTCAACAATATAAAACTCGTAACAGGCAAATAAAAGTATAGTCACAGGTATTTATTGCAAAAACGGACAAAAAAGCACTTGGGAGTGAGACCTTGTTGGCTGCAGCACTGCACTGCAGATGTGATTTACTGGACATGAAGCAGATTAATGTATTCAGAAATGCTCAACAAAAATCATGCTGTTTTTCGCTTGAGGTTTTCTGAAATTCTAGGAGGACAGAGAGTGATTTGAATGTGAATTTGAATGTGTAGTTTCCAAACCGAGTGGAATAGGCATTGCATTGCAGAGAAACATTAGTTCATATGATAGCAAAGAGTAAACCATCAGTAAACCTTCTTGATGAAAAACCACAGGGTGCAAACAAAATCCAATAAAATATATAAATATATACTGACATAACAAAGATCCAGTGAAACACATGGACAGATCTTACCTTTACCCTCACAGTGTGTCTTTAGGGAACTTTCACATGAGTTATCGTACATTAGTTTCCTTGTTAAAAATTTGGACATGAATGCCCTCTCAAGTCAAAATCTGAAAACGATGACATCATAAACACAACTTCAGAAGTGGGAAGAAGGACATTTCTGATAGCACCTAAAGGCAGCATCAAATCATATCTGAGGTCAAAACTAAAATGACTGATATAAATTCATTACATTGTGATCTGTGTGAGCGACTATGTTACTCAGTTCAAATGCACAAATTAGTTAACTTCAATCCATAGATCCTGCTAGAACACTTGAATGTCAAGTTTACTTATTCTTTGTGGTTGCAAATGTTGCTCCAGGGATTTTGTGGTGTCATACAGGTATCCCGAAACCAGCAACATCATGAAGAAAAACACACATGTAGGCTAGAATTGACTTTTGGGCAAGTAATCTGGCTTAATCTAACATTTTGAAATGCAAATAAATATATGTATTTTTTTTTACCATGAGAATACTTAGCATTTGAGCAAAGTCCCTGATAAATGTATACAGAACTTGCATAACAAAGATACAGGGGAACCCACCAACACAACTTTTCCGTCTTGTGTGTGTTTGGGTACTTAAATCATATCTCTGATATCAAAACTGCCCAGTCAACACGTGTACATTACATAATACAAGAAAATTCTTGCATACAGCCTCTTCGACTCTAGTGATGATTACATCATGATTTAACCAGCCATTTTCATTAAAGCAACGAGCGAACAACAAGCATATCTTTAAGTGTTAAGAGTCCTCGAAGACAGCTTTTGGACAGACCAAAGCTCAAATTTGAAGCATCACTATTGTGAATCAAATACTGTAGCTCTCATATATTTCTTGTATTTGAATGGAAACAGAAAAAAACTGAAGTGGCATTGCAAACTTACACATTAGACAAAATCTCTTTCCTCCAGGCACAGTATGTACTCTCCTCCCGAGTTCCACGCAAAGGTCATTGGGGGTTCTGTTATTCAGAATTCTGTGAGGACATTTTCCAACTTTCTTCGATCTGCAAATGCTCAAAGTGAAACTCTTGTCCAAACCTGGCATGTCAAAGATCATTATCTTAAAAAAGGAGTCCAATTCTAATTTCAAATCATACAAAACTGAGACAAGTGACTATATAAGATTTCCGTTTGGAACATGCATGAAGTTTTCTTGATTTCTGAAACTCAGATCTTACAGCTTAGAATAATTTGATCAATAAGTCAGAACAGGTGTAAAGTTTAAGATACTCATCAGATGTTCCTCATCGGATGTTCCAGATCTGCACAGAATGCTGCCAACTGCTCCGTGCTCTCCTGCAAGAAAAGCCAAAGAAGCGGATTCATCTGGGGGAAATCCTTTCCCACAAACGGTTTACAGTAACGAACATAAGATCACCTTATGATCCCCCCCCCCCCCCCCCCCCAGAAGTTGGTGTCTCTCTTCAGCTTAGCGTCTTGCTGGCTGAATGAGTGACACATCCATCCCTCCACTCAGGGGCAAACAAGCCTTGGTAGCATCTTGTGCCTTGGCTTGAGGGAGTAGTATTTGCATCCTGAGGGATGTATACATATTGCATTTTTAAATAGTTTATTTGGTTGGCAAGTTTTTGTGTTTGATTGCACCATGAGTCCCAGAGGTTCTTATCATGGCCACCCAATCCCAATATTTCCTGTCACTGACACCCTAGAGGATCCTGCCACAGAGGTTCATCCCAGAGCTCCCTGCTGTGCTAGAAATGCTCTGTTTAGACTGTTCTGGGATCAGGTTCTTATAATGGCTCACAGAGGCTCTTGAAATGACTGAATTTTTTCTGTCATGGCTGCTTCTCTGTCTTGGATGCCCTGGTACCTGAGCTCCCCAGCAGTTCCTGTCATGGGGTTCCTGAAGTTCCTGCAAGGGCTACCGTTCTGGTCTCAGAGGTCCCTGTCATGGTCGCCGGGTCTCAACTGCCCCAGTGCCAGTGACACCAGTCATTGCTGTTCCAGCTATTTCTTTCATCACCCCAAAAATTCCTGTCAAAGCTTCCTGTCAAGAATCCTGTAAGAGCCCCAAGGTCGACTCATTTCCAGAGCTCCAAGCTCCCTGACGTGTCTGTCCCGGCCCAGAGGATCCTGGCATGACTGCTCAAAAGGTTCTCATCATGGCTGCCTGGTCCCAGAAGTTCCAGTCTCAGAGGTTCTGTGGCCGTTCGAATGCCAGAACTTGTCCTGTGATGTTGCTACAGAGGTCTATTTACGGCTGCCCTAGAGGTTGCTTTCATGGGTTCTCTGGTCCCCAAGCTTCAAGAAATGTCAGCTTGGTCCCAGAGCTCCCTGTCATGTTCCCTATGTCTTAGAAGTTCCTGTTGGGACTGTCCCAGACGTTCCTGTCCGGGTGTCACAGCTCCCTGACTGATCCAGTTCTGGGATTCTGGGCTTCCATCCAGCCAATAAAACCATTTTTATGTACATTTTAATTATTATATATTTTCATTTAGAAGATGTACAGAACTGTCAACAGTAAAACACTCTTAGGCATCTGTACCAAATTCTATTGAGCCGCCTACATAGGTTGTATTTTAAACATGCATTCCCGATGAGAAAGCTGTTCTACTTGGTAAGATTTCATTTGGCCAAATTTGAAGACAGCATCACTTGTACAGAGTAGGTTATAATATATAACTCTACTATGCTCTGCAACAAGCTCAGAGACAAAATCCAGCCTAAGTCAGGGAAATGTTGACTATAAATTTAGTTCATTCAATGTTGAAAATCATTTAAATAAAAATAGTATAATTATAAAATTGTATTCTATATAACATTACCTGTATTGCAGATTATCATCACGACAGGACACAGTGAGTGTGTGTGCACACTTTCTTTTGGTAAGTTTTTGTAAAGCAGCGTAAATGTGGTTTCAATCATTACAAAATCCTTACATTACTTCCTGTTTTTATAAACAAGTTCTCATTGAACTTAAAAGCCACAGGCAAAAGCAATTTCCATTATGACCTCTGAACTGCTTAAAGGGATAGTTTAACCAACAATGAAATTCTGCCATCATTTACTCTGTCATGTCATTCCAAACCTGTATGAATTTCTTTCTTCTGGAACCGAAATTAAAATATTTTGAAGAATGTCCTGGGAAAAGCTTCAAAGCTTCAAAAAGGATGCTGTCTTATAAGTCAACTGTCTATGTAGGCCATGCATTTTAGAATGGAAGGAATGTTGTATTAACCAATTAGCATCAACAAAGACTGAAAGTATTTATTTGATAATGCATTTTTAATAAATCATGTTTGTTTTGATTGTCTAATTTTCCATGGCCCTTTTCTTTAGGTCTCTTTTATCAGCTAATCCCACAGGAATGTCCATCATCATCCCTACAAGTTTTGTTCTACTAGTCAACCTCTCCTCCCTATCGATGTCTCTTTGTTTATCTCTCACCACCCTCTTCATTCAATGTGTGAGGCTGGCCACTCACTTAAAGGACAAACAAACAGATTGGCCTCGAGACAAAGGCCTCACTGCTCGTACACATGTGACAGAAAACCTCTTTACAGTGTTCCCTCAGAAGAGAGAGAGTGGTGGGAGGAGAGGGCAGTGGGAGGAGGGTTGTGATGTCTATTCAGAGATTGTCACAAGTGCACAAAAGCGACTACATGACACTCAGGCTAAATCAGGAGTTAATGGACTCTTTTCTCAGGCCTTTACATCATGATGGGGTGTATGAGGTTCTGGAAAGTGAATCTCCCAAAACTTGCCAAGGACATTTATAAATAAAACCGTTTTTGTGTTGTTGTAATCAATTAAAATCTCAAAATGTTCATACACATTACGATAATGAGAATGTGCATGTCACTATGTCCAGGTAATTTTCTTGAGAATTACCTGTTAAAATATACAACTGAGTGCAAACTGTTTCCCCATTGCAATGTGTGATTCATCTTTAAAAGGGATAGTTCACCCAAAAATGAAAATTGTGTCATTATTCACTCACCCTCATGTCTTTTCAAACCCGTATGACATTCATCCATCTTCGAAACACAAATTAAGACATTTTAAATGAAATCTAAGAGATTTCTGTCTCTCCAGAAACAGCTATGACATACAACTACCACTTTGAAGCTTCAAAATGTTCACAAAGAGATTGTAAAATGAATCCATATGAGAGGTTTAGTCCAAATTTTCTGATGAGACTCGATTGCTTTATATGATGAACAGATTGAATTTAGGCTTTTAAGAACAAACTTCGTTGGTTCTTGCTGAAACTCAGCACGTGTGACACGAGAATTAATCTAAATGGTTCTCGCACGTCAAGCAAACATGCTTGAGCTTCCGTTTACCATAACTGGTGTGTGAGTAAAAGCTTAAATGAAATCTGTTCTTGATCGTGAGCCTTCAGGAAAATTGGACTAAACCGCTTAATTCACAAGGATAACTTTTACAATCTCTTTATGAACTTTTTGAAGCGTCAAATTGGTAGATGCAAATGCAGGGACAGAAATCTCTCATTTGTTCATTTGTGTTCTGAAGATGAACAAAAGTCTTACGGGTTTGGAACGACACGAGGGTGAATAAATGATGACAGAATTACAATTTTGGCTTTAAAACTTTAAAACTTTAAATCAAAACATCTATTTACACACATTGTTTGTTAGCACAACTATGTATTAGCACTAGCTTAGCATGCTAGTCATTAACAGATGGATGGAACAAATTAACGCGCACATAGAACATTTTGTTTTGAACAAGATGTGTTCAAAGATCAGAATATGAAATTCGAACAGTCTTTATCGTGTCATTATTTGAAACAAACTGAGCATAAACAAATGTGTTAGCATGTATAGGCCGCATAAAATCTAGGGACAGATGTTTAGTGCAACCGATACAGAGAGGGGTATCGGGGTACCTTCTCCACAGGAGATCTGTTGTCCTCTGTATCACAGTCACTGTAGCCCATCAGCTATTTGAGACCTTTGACAATCCATCAGATCGCCTAACCGCAGATCGCAGGATATTAGCATGAGAAGACGTGAGACACAGCAAGGTGGACCTCCAGGGTACTGACTGCAATTTTTGCAGCTTTTGTTTTCTGTTCTCGGGACCAGTCCTCCCTCGGCTCCGATCCCTCCATGGATCCATGGACGGATGGCATCGGTGTCAAGTCTGTTCTTTCAGTACGCCGCTGCCCCCTGCTTGCCATGCAGCGGGGAAAGAGGGACAAACGGCGAGAGAGACATTAGGAGCCCTAGGTACCGACCTCATTAGCAGATAAAAGCAACCTTTCCCCGTGACCCTTGACCTCAGGGGTTGCCATGGAGTCTGCCAGTCCTGGCTGGACCGGAGCACGCTGGGATGGTTCCCAGCAGGAACCTAGGGCCACTAAGAAAATGATTGTTACCGCAAAACACGTGTGCGTGCACAAAAATTGGTATTCATAAGGCTCTGTCCCCCGTGGCAGTAATGAGAAGGGTAATGGATGTGTTTCTGTTTAGTGAACCGTTCAAAACATCAAAAGTGTTTTGAGGTTCGTAGAAATCATCTGGTGAACTTATCATTCATCAGAGTTTTATGGATATCTGATGTATTCAAAATTCAGCTCAAAATAAAATTACATTATTATTTATCATGAAATGTCACAGACAAGATTTTTTATTTAATTGAATATTTATATATTATCAAGATTGGAAGCACCTGGTCTGCATGAATGAAGATAATAGTGTTGACTTCACTCAGGTCACAGAACAGATTAAGTACTGTGTCAGTACTTTATATGATATTGATACATACTATGGTATGAAATTATTATGTACTATATTCATATAATGCTTTTTTAACCCACTTAAGCAGGACTTGAGTACATCTTTATATGTAATTTCTTAATTATATTGTCTTTGAAATGTTTGATTTGTTAACATTAGTTAATGCACTGTGAACTAACCTGAACAAACAATGAACAGCTGTATTATTATTAACTAACATTAACAAAGATTAATAACTAATGTAACTAATGTATTGCTCATTGTTGTTAGTTGATGTTAGTTAATACCTTATTATAAAGTGTTACCATATACTTTAATGTCATTTATATTGTTTGTCATGTATTTAAATATATTTGTAATTTCACATTTGTATTGATGAAGTTGCAATTTAGCACATTTAAAATATCTATTAACCATACATGTAATATATAAAATAACACTGCAGATAAAATAAAAATCAAGTAACATGTGCTCAGTATGTCAGTGAACACATCAAAATAAGTGCACTTTATTTGATCAAAACAAGAATTTAAAATCAAAACAATTTGACATTATTATAAAGTTCACTTTTTAAAGGTGTACTTAAGTGTCAATGAAAGTGTTCTCTCTTTTATTTATTCTTCAATAACAATGTTTCAAAAAATTAACTTTTAAGATTTGAAGTACACTACAATGCACATTCAATACAATTAACTCAAACACACTTTTTATGCACACATGCAAAGTTTGTAAAATTAGTTTACATATCACTTTTATATACTTTTATATATTGGTACTAAGGTACCATGATGGTAGATGGTAAAAGGCATGGACTTTGATTCAGTATTTAGCCTACCATGCTAACAATTCCATAAGAAAAAGTGTTAACGTACATATATACATATACTCACACACATGCATTTAAGCCAGACGAGGGGTATATCTCGGTCACGCTGCCTGACTTTTATATGCCGTGGCTAACCTCACTCCCCACAGCTGACTGAATATTAAATAAACAGATCCAAGTGGCTGAATACAGTCGGGTAAGTACTCAAGCAGGCAGGAGGAGTAACACACACACACACACACACACGCACACACACACACACACACACACACACACACACACACACACACACACACACACACACACACACACACACACCAGGGCCCCAGGGCCCCTCGGCAGCCTGTCTTATTTTTGGCAGCTGCACTTGAGGGCCTGGGGGGAGGTTTGGCAAAGGGGGCGGCATGTCCAACTTCCAGACAAAGAGAGAGAAACTTGTGGAAAAAAGAGTAAGGGAGAAGTGAAAGTAAGAGAGGGATGACAGCTGAGAGGGAGGGGGAATAGAAATCCGTGTGTTTATTGCTCTGGAATGAAAATCGGGAACAGCAGTGGACAGAAAAAGCCGGGACTGTTGAATGTAGCCGCACTGCTAATTTTTCTTGTGGTTAGCAGCGAGTGGCTGTGGGCCGGGTGCTGTCAGTCAGTCAGTGTGTCTGGCTGTCTTTGTGTGAGTCTACATTAATCCCCTGTAGTGCTGTCCCCGGGCCCCGCCTCTCATCACTGCACCATACAGACGCATAGAGACATGGGGTCAAAGTTCACACCGCTCCATCCTGTGAGGGTAGTGTACAACATTGAAAAGTCACTTTCGTCCTAGTGTCGCAATAGCCAGACTTCTGACTTGGGGTATAAAGTGTACTGCTCATTGCAGTTTATTCCGGCCAAGAACCGCCCACTTGCTTAGACAGGAAGAGACTGTCTGATTGACATATCTAAAGCGTCCCGACACATTTTTTTTCAATGAGATGTTTAAAAGCGGGTAAATCTGAAAAAAATAACAGTTCAGTCTCTGCTACTGCGCAATCAACACCAAAGAAATTAGTGGGAAATGTGTGTTGACTGTGGTCTGAAATTCCATCCATCCGAAAGTAAAAAGGACTGATTATCTCAGAAAACAAAGTGGAATTTTTCAAACATTCAAAGACATTGGAAGAATGGTCATGTTTTTTGTTACCATATAACTTTATTTTGATGGCCCCTTTTGAACATTCTGGTGACTATAAGTAACTTTGCAACTACATGTCTACTAACTCTCATTAGAGTATTAGTGTACTGTCTGCTTAATATCTGATAACTCTTTATTGTGATGGTCCTCCAACAGACAGTCTACTGACTATAAGTAACTATGCAACTACATGTCAAATTATTCTAACTCTAACCCTACCAGTCTACTAATACTCTACTAACACCCTAGTGAGAGTTAGTAGACATGTAGGTGCAAAGTTACTTTGGATCCTGTAACCTGTATCATACTTATTGTTGAATGAATGAATAAGCAAATATATAAATAAACATTGCAAACTTTGGCAAATCCACTAAAATCTTCCACAGAAGCTCATTGTTGCAGCTGTAACTTAACACAACTTTGTATCCCAGTATAGGCTGATTAAAAAACCTGTGCACACTGATTCTGGAAAAAGTAAAAAGTCATTGTCACTAATCTTGCTCATGAACCTGGGACCCTTTTTTTTTTTTTTTGCTCCGGTCTTTGAGTTTAAGTGTGCGAGCACCAGGTAAACTCATCTGAAATCATGATTTACTGTGTAAGGAGAAGAAGCACCCTCAGATTTGACGGCCTTCTCACCTCTTTGCGCACCAGTCTCCTTTTCTCGCTCCCTCCATCCCTACTTCCTGTCTCTGCTCCTGCCAAATGAGTGCAGCGCATTAAAGTAATCATGAAATGGAAAATGAGCCCCTTTTCTGATTTAAACTGAAGCAGAAATGTTTTTGGCTCTTTCTTGCAGCTGGCATACTCACATGTCCCGTCTGTTGTGTTTCATTCTTAGTGCTGACATTTCAGTACAGTACAGACGGACTCATCCACCCTCTCTGTTTCTGCTTCCGCCCACTCAGACTCCATCACAAAATCTGTCAGTCCCAGCAGTTCTTCACTGGAGTGTAAACATGTTTGTGTGTGTTGCAGTCTCTAATTAACCTCTTTGGTCAGCTGATGATATTTTGCAGGGGATGCAGCCATTTCCTGGCCTTTGAAAGAGACAGTTAGTGTGTGAAGGAGTGAAGCAAATCAATAAGCGTGCTTGTGTTTTTGAGATTAATTACTTGCCCTTTAGTTTTCCCTCTCTAAGCGTTCTCTCTCCCTTTATTTGGTTCTCCCTCTCCCATTATTTCTCCATCTCTCTCGGACCTCCCATGGCAGGTAGAATTAAAGCAATAGTTCACACCACAATGAAAATACTTTCATTATCTCACTCTCATACTATTTGATTCACAGTAGAAACTTTTTTAAGCAGCTGTTTCATACAACAACAGTTCAGAGGGAACAAAGTATCATAAAAATAGTCCTTATGAATCTTCTAGAGTCATACGATACAGTATAAAACAGAATGAAATTTTACTTGTTTTTTTCACACACACACACACACACACACACACACACACACACACACACACACACACACACACACACACACACACACACACACACACACACACACACACACACACACACACACACACACACACACACACACACACAAAAGAAACCTCCACCAAAGCTTTGAAATGGACTATAGAAGACATACTGTATAGGCTACACAAATGGTTGACGCCATTTGGTTCTTGTGTGTCTCGAGGCCAAACATCATGACCTATGACCTGACCCATAAGCGCAACCTAGACAACCTAGCATTTCTGTAAAACCTGAAATATGTTGTTTCAGGTACATTACAGTGCACTGGCAATGTTTTATTATGTTGTATCACAGCAGTACAGAAATGAAATGTCAAGTGAGTGGGGCAAAAATTAATTTCCTCTACGACGTTTGAAATTAATGTAACACCCACACTTACCCTATCCTAAGCCTAACCGATAGTATGAGAAAAAGCAAACATGGGATAAAAACTAATTTGCTGAAGCAACCATACCATTTATCTCCCCTCTACTAGGATTTGAACTTTTTTGTAGAGTGTCATTAACCATGTTCCACCTGATTCATACTCGAGTGTTTCACATCGCAAGTGCAGTGCTGTACCAGGTGAGCTACAGAGCAACTTTACTGCATCAGAAAAGCCATACATATAACACACGTTAACCTGTATTTATGCCATGACAACTCTCGAAGTGTTTGGCATGGGAATGGGTATGACAATGTTAATGTTTTTGGTCTTGGCGGAATATTATTATTGCTGCTGCTGCTGCTGTACAATATAGTGCACAAGAATTACCCGTAGCAGATCTATACAGGTGGAGCTGGGGAAGGAGGAGGGTTTCTGAAAGTGCGCTGCAGACTGCTAAGACAAATGCTGACCAAGCATTTGAAAGTTGAGCATGCAAGCTCATTGGCTACTGATACTGCAGGAACCAAGCAGCTGTGCCCTATAGAGAATTATATGATTGCAACGTTTGAGTTGAGGACCTATTAGCCTGCGCCATCTAGAGTTTCATTATAGAGCTTTGTATTTGTTTACAAATTATGCACTATGGTTTGTGTTTTAAGGTCATATTGTGTAAGGAACTGTATATATTTTGCATGAAAATAAATATGTATTTATCAATACCCTGCCGCTGTGATAATAATTTATGTGAAAAGGAACAAAAGATGTTCGTGTTTTACTGCCTCAAGGGTTCACCGGGAAACTGCAGTGAAATGTATGTATATGTACGTTTTTGCAGTTTTGCGTCATGTAGTTCCGATGAGCCTGGATTGATGGCATCTTTGACCTCAGCTTCAGGGGAGGGCATGACAATGGCATAATTCTGCCTGTTCATCACACAAAGCGATTTTATGATTTTTTTGGAATATAGTGCAAGAGTCATTATTGGTGCTTTTTGGAGCTTTACAGTTGTGGTCAGTATTAGTGTGGTCATTGCCTGTAAAAGAGCTGCATCAGATTTCTCCTTTTGTGTTTCCACTGAAAGGAATAACAACAGTATGAGGTTTTGGAACAACTTTAGGGCACATAATGTAAATAATGACAGAATATTTATTTTTGGGACTTTGGGAACTGGGAATTTATTGTTTTTGTGGAGAGTGCATTCACTGAAACAGAGGGAAAGAACAGGAAAGTTGTTGTAGATGAAAACCAGCAGAATAGGAATAAAGTGATGAAATAAAGAGGAGATCTGCTGTAACTCGATGCAGTTGTCTCGCTGCTTTACTGTCTTTTTCTCTCTCTCTCTTTTTCCATCCCTGCCTCCGTCTCTCTTTCTTTCAGCACTCTACTTGTGTGGTCCGGAGCTCACAGTCATTCCCAAACAATCGGCATTAATCCAGCGAGTTTGGGGTCTTGAGTGCAGCTCTGCCAGAGAGCGTGTTCTTCCGCAGGCTCACGCTGGCCTGTTTGGAGGCACGCTATAGGCCCCGCTCACCCACCCCAAAAGCCCAGCGCCCAGGGCCCTTTCTCAGGGACCCCTCATCCACTCATCCCCTAAACCCAGAGTAAGATTAACCACCACCGCGGCCTGGAATGTGCTCCCTGGCAGGACTTACAGTAAATTGCCGTAATCAGCCATTAGTCTAATGCAGCTATTTACTGAACTCTGCACATTCATCACTCTCTTCCTCTCCCATGTTCTGTTGTTCTCTCTCTCGAAAGCACTCTTTCCTCGCCAGACTCTTCAATGATGGACTGGAGTGTTTTAACAGGCCCATAGCTAACGCTTTAAGACGAAACAGGGCCCCTGATAAGAGGACAACGTGACCTGACTCTCTCTCAACTGATATGCATAGGAAAGAAATATCTCAAGATTGCTTTAATATTTCTTCTAGACAGCGATGACATTAAACGGAGATCTTTCAGTCGGCATTAAAGCCAAATTAACCCTATATGCTTTCGAAATACACATTTGGTATCTCATTGTCTTTTGTCTGTTTGGCTTCAGCATTAACCTCTGATGGAAGATGCTTTTTCAATACCATTATGTAGGCATTTCTCCATTGACATCCTTTCAACGTTTTATAATATAATCTGTGTGCATTCTGCAATACAATTTCATTATTATTTTTCCATCCAATTCTCCCACAAGTCAAATATCATTTACATTTATTTCATCATTTCATAATTATTAATTTACACTGATTTTAAACGTTCAGCTGATGAGTGGAATCAGGTGTGTCTGATTAGAGAGACACATGCACACATGGTTAGTATGCACAATGGGATGCAGGGATACAACATGCGTTAAGAGTTAAGAACCACTGATCTCAAGTACATTGATACTGCATTGGTAATATTTTGAGGTGTCAGTCATATTTTTGTCAACATTAGGCCTATGTTTAAATATCGTCATTGTTAATTTCTTCAGTTTTTGTCAGTAATTCATTGATGAGATTAACACTGTACAGCAACTGACTTGTTTGTGTCTTTGTGTCTCATTAGGGATTTTATGAGAAACACCTGAGACAAAGTACTTCAACGAAACATAATGGAGAACTCCATTAAGTCTACTGAGCTATGAAAGAGAAACCTCAGAGCAATAAAATGTTCCTCTGGGTATAGGCCGCCTTCTCTAACTATATTTCTTTCTCTCTCTCTCTCTCTCTCTCTCTCTCTCTCTCTCTCTCTCTCTCTCTCTCTCTCTCTCTCTCTCTCTCTCTCTCTCTCTCTCTCTCTCTCTCTCTCTCTCTCTCTCTCTCTCTCTCTCTCTCTCTCTCTCTCTCTCTCTCTCTCTCTCTCATTTCCTTACCAAATCACCCACACAGACTGGTCATTACTCAGCTCTTGGAGCCCTTGAAACCGTATCCGGCTGGGCCCCTCCCAGGAGCAGCGTGTGTTTGTGCGAAGGATACAGAGGAGAACCGGGTCACCAGCCCCGTTACAGCCATTACAGTAATCATGGTTGGCATTGTTAATTGTTTTTTTTTCTTCATAGAGGCTAATGAAGTATTGGGGGGGCTTGTGTAATGAGTTCCCGTGGGTGGTGGTGGTGGAGGCAGGCAGGACAGGTGGAAGGATGAATAAAAGCCGTGAAAGAGAGGCACTGGAGGCGTGATTGAATTGTCAGTCCAGGTTATGATTAGTAGACGCACATCCAGCCATGTGAGAAATGAATTTCATGGCCATTGATTCTGCGATTTCTGCTGGAATGCGCCGGAGAGCTGTAACCCTTTCACCCTGAAAAACGCTCTCCCTCTTCACAGCACGAGGTCAGACCAATCAGAAGATAAATGCTGCTTGGTTTAATATTTTGTTATCTAGTATGATCCAAGTGCCCAAATACTTTGATCATGACTTTTGTTGCCACTGACAGAAAGAGAGAAAAAGTCTCCGAGAATAACATCCCACAGCAAAGGATTCTTTTTTTTTCTCTGGCAAATCAAATGAAGACATGCATGTAAAATAAATCAGCTATTCTCTCATGGATAGCCACTCTCACCTCAAACTAAGTCAATATTGGCTTGATTTTTGCTGTGTAGGCAGAAGACGTGTAGAGAGCTTTGTCTGACTCTGTGTTAGTTTTATCTCCTCCCAAACAAAGGGAGTGTAAGACGCCAGGTGGAATCCCACTCATTCATCATAAACTTCTATGGGAAACGTGCAAAGTCGTAGGAAAGAAAAATGACAAATGAGATATTTGTAAAGACCCCATGATATCAAAATTGGAGTTTTGTGACTTTACAGGAATAGTTCGCCCAAAAATAAAAATTCTGGCATCATTCACTCATCCTCCTAACCTTCCAAACCAGTATGATTTTAAAGGAATGTCAAAATATATATTTTTGTGTTCTAGAGAAGAAACAAAGTCTTTTTTTGGTTCTTCTTTTTTTTTGTAGGGGTTGACGAGGGGACGACGACTATCTCTTTGATGTCATCCATGTGCTTGTAATTTTCTAGAGTAATTTTCTAAATAATCTAGAGTTTAAGAACAGACCAAATTGTCTCAATGTCTAAAACTCTGCTCAGATTTGTCAAGTTAATAAAGTCTCTTCGAGATATAAATTACATTTCTTATCAAGTACAGAGATATGCTAAACTGTGCATTTGTATTTATTAACTTTTTTGCAGTTCTTGCCTTTACCAGATAGGATAGTGGTGGAACTATCCAGTGTTACATTTTTCTTCTTAATCCTAAGGAGATTTAAGAGAAACATCTGACACAAAGACACATTTAAGAGACATAACTGAAAACCCCATTAAAGGGGACCTGCTATGCCCTTTTTCAAAGTCCTGATTTTGTTTTTAGGTTTTCATGCTTGGATGTGTTTCCAAAAAACACACTATTCTCATTATCTCATTATTAATGATTTTATGAATTTCTTCACTGAGAAAATAGAAAGCATTAGAAACACAATTGTAAATGTACAATCTTTTATGGTGTCTTATGATTCAGCCTCAATTATCGCACCTAAAAAACAACTACACTGCTTTACAACTATAGGACAGGAAGAGCTAAATAAACTTATCATTGCATCTAAACCAACAACATGTTTATTAGATCCAATACCCACTAAACTACTGAAAGAAGTGTTACCTGTAGTGGAAGAGCCTCTTCTCAATATTATTAACTCGTCTTTATTTTTAGGTCATGTTCCAAGAATATTCAAGCTGGCAGTTATAAAACCTCTCATTAAGAAACCGCAGTTAGATCCAAATAACCTAGCAAATTACAGACCCATTTCAAATCTTCAATTTATGTCCAAAATACTAGAAAAAGTTGTGTCTGCTCAATTGTGCTCTTTTTGCAAGAAAATGATATCTATGAAAAATTTCAGTCAGCATTCAGAACGCATCACAGCACAGAAACTGCGCTAGTTAAAATTACAAATGATTTACTTTTAGCTTCTGACCAAGGCTGTATCTCAATACTAGTTCTACTCGATCTTAGCGCTGCGTTCGACACTATAGATCATAAAATACTCCTGGATCGACTACAAAACTACACTGGTGTTCAGGGACAGGCATTACGCTGGTTTAGATCGTACTTATCAGACCGTCAACATTTTGTCTGTTTAAATGGGGAAAAATCAAAGATAACGTCAGTAGACTATGGAGTGCCGCAAGGATCGGTGTTAGGCCCTCTGCTATTCTCAATATATATGCTGCCACTTGGTAATATTATAAGAAAACATGGAATTAATTTCCACTTTTATGCTGATGACACTCAATTATATATTTCATCACGACCAGATGAAAACACTAACTCATCTAAACTGACTGTGTCTTAAAGATATAAAATGCTGGATGACGTGTAATTTCCTGCTATTAAATTCAGATAAAACGGAGGTATTACTTATTGGTCCAAAAAACTACCAACAAAACCTCTTACAATACAACTTTAATCTGGAAGGATGTCCTGTTATTTTATCCACTACAGTAAAAGACCTGGGTGTTATACTAGACTGCAACTTGTCTTCTGAAAATCATATTTCATATGTTACAAGAACAGCCTGTTTCCATCTTAGAAACATTGCTAAGCTACGTAACATGCTATCTGTTTCTGATGCAGAAAAGTTAGTTCATGCATTCATGACCTCGAGACTAGATTACGGTAATGCTTTATTAGCTGGTTGTCCTGCATCCTCAATAAACAAGCTACAGTTAGTCCAAAATGCAGCCGCTAGAGTTCTTACTAGATCAATAAAATATGATCATATAACACCAATTTGATCATCTCTACACTGGTTACCTATTAAGTTCCGTATCAATTACAAAGTATTACTGCTGACCTATAAAGCCCTAAATGGTCTTGCTCAAGAGACGACTCAACGCCGGCGATATGTTATGCCCTAAATTAATACATGATTAACTAACTGTATTTTTTCCATGTACATTTCTGATATGCACTTTCTGTAAAGCTGCTTTGAAACAATATATATTGTGAAAAGCGCTATACAAATAAATTTGAATTGAATTTGAATTGAATTATCATTGTTGCAGCACCTCTCTTCCCATTTGTCTGTTTAGTTACGGTCTCTATGAAGCCCCTCCTTCCGAAAAGCTCAATGTGCTCTGATTGATCAGCTGGACCAGTGTGTTGTGATTGGTCAACCACTTCGAGCTTGTTTTGGAAATGTCACAGTCCTTACCATAACCGCAAGTCTCAACACTGCTAACACAACTCAACCAGACCTCACCCCTTTTTTTTTTTGTGTATGCCTTTGGTGGGAATTATTGTGACATGTATGTCCAGAAGAAAACATAAGACTACAATCGAGGCGTTTCAGGCAGCTCAGAAACAGTGCACACTGATATAGAAAATGACTTTCTTTGAAGTGCTCTGTAACTTTGCAGACCTTTTTCATTTAATCTCTGTTCAACATGTTTCCTGTCAGTGTCTTCATGTCCATACAAAGTTATGAAGCCACTGAAGAGAAAGATGGAATATAATACTGTATATAGAGAAACATTCCAAAGATTGTTTTCCATGCTGCCCATTTACTCTTCCATTTACTTTATCCCAGCATTGAAACAGGACTGTGGAATGGGCAATGGATATTTACACTGGCAGATTGATGGCCCGGGCACTAGCAGTAATGCTTCACCTTCCTTTGCCTCCCTGTTCACCGAGCCTCCGCTCTGCCACTTCACACCAAACCATTCATTCCTGCCTAATGCCACATGCTGACCGTTGAAGCTATCATTTCTTTGTTCATCTTCTACAGTCTGTCTCTCTCTGCCTTACACACACACATTGCTCTCTCTATGTCCATGTCCTCCCCTCTGTGTGTTTATTTTCCTGCGTGTGCTCAGAGTGGGGTGATGTGTATGCCGTAATAGTTCAGACTCACACTGCAGCACTCTGTTGGTCCGCCCAAAGGGGACATGATTCCATCATGGAAAACGGTGCATGTCAGAATGTTTTGTTGGTGTGAATTGCGTTATCCCTCCAAAGGCGCGTCAGATTTGTGTCAAAAATCTTGTGTTTTTGGAAGAGACAACTCCCTCTCCAATTAAATAGTGTGTCGGAAACTTACTGTGTGTGTGGATGCAGGTTTGTGAGGTTTTCACTGGAACGGTTTATTACTTTGCACCCCTTATGGCCACTGTTAACCCTGGGTAAAGCAATGTTTAACATAGCGAGTTAGCACTTTTAATCCAGATTATGAAGCTCCTCGGCCGTCGCTAGCGGGGCGAAAGGTGGTGACGATTCTGAGGTAAATCTTGAGATTTCAACCCCCCAACCTGCACTGGGGCACCGGAAACCCCAGATACAGCCCTGTCTCCTTCAGAGGAAAACCCTCACACAAACTTCCTATTTTTCCACAGCCCCAAGTGTATTTAATACATTTATTTTTCAGTCAGCCCTGTTAAATGTACTGCACATGACATGCAAATAAAAATAACTATTGTGGCTACAAATAAAAATATGTTTGTATGTTTTATTCATTTGTTCTCTTATTTTAGTTCAACTGTGGCCACATTTTACTAATTCATTCCCTCATTTTAATTCTGGCCATGACTGAACTAAAATGAGGAAATGTAAACATTGTAGTCTGATAGACCCTCTCCTTCTGCTATGTAAAACTGTGACAGGTGAGTGTATTAAGTGTCCAACATTTCTTTTTCTTATTGGTATATTTTTTGTGAACACACTATTTATATTACAAATCAGCAGAATAATGCATTAGTACGTGAATTGGTACGCCCATTAAACTAGCAATAGGTAAACATAATTGATAACTATGGAAAGAAATTAGGACATAAGAAACCAACCCCGAAAAAGAAAGGAACTAATCACAGGTAACACAGGGACAAAAGTAAACAGAAAAACATATCAGCTTAAAAGTCCTCAAAACAGAACATAAATGTGATAGTATGAATAAATATATACAGCACCAGAGAACAGTTTGTGCACATGTTTGTACACATTCTTTATTAGTATTCTATACAAATATTTTATCACAACAAAATAAAAAGCAGATTAATCCACAAATGGTAAAAAGGTAGAATTGTGCTGTGACTAATGGTTAACACATTAAAACATCTTATATTATGATTATGGACATATTCTCAGCCAGAAATTGCATCCTATCCTTTTTAAAAAGTATTGAGGGATTTTCCATGTATAGTGGATATTTGTTGGCTGATTTTCCTTCAATCTTAGGTTAGCATATCTTCTAAAGACATTTCGAGGCAAAATAAAACATTTCTATAGCGCATTTATATAGTGTTGAGTTCATATGCTAGAGTTCTCCTAAGTTAACAAAATAAACTTCTAGCGGACATATATATTTAAATATCTGCATCTTACATATAGATAAAAGGTTACACTTTATTTCGATAGTACACTTTAGACATTCTAGTAACTTTTCAACTACATGTCAACTAACTCTCATTAGAGTATTAGTAGACTGTAGTAGACTGTAGTAGACTGTCAGGTTATGGTTATGGATCAGGTTAGTAGAATAAGTTGACATGTAGTTGCCAGGTTACTTGAATATCTGATGGGGGACCAACACAATAAAGTGTTTATTGATCAGATATTAAGCAGACAGTCTACTAATACTCTGATGAGAGTTAGTTGACATGTAGCTGCAAAGTTACTTATAGTTAGTAGAATGTCTAAAGTGGACTATCAAAACAAAGTCTTACCGAAAACAACAACAACAATTATATTTGTATAAAATATGACCACCATACATAGTGTTTTTTCTTACTGAGTGAAAATATATCTGTGTATTTTATTGTTTGTAGTTGTTTTATTCACATATATGGATGATGTTCATATGAATGCAGTTGAGGATGTATCTGTGTGCTTGCACACTAGTGTGTGTGTGTGTGTAACCCCTGTGGATGAGTTGATATGTGTGAATGAGCAGTAAGCTCAGCTCCTGACCTCCCCGCTGTGTGTCTTAATGAGGGGTTGATTGGATTGGCAAGCTGGATCGGGGATTGGGAATGAACCGGGCCTGGGCGGAACCCCTGATAGCAGCCCAAATGAAGGGGAGAAACCTGTGAGAGAGAGACTACCACTGAGCTCTATTCTCTGAGCTGATATGCCCAATATGAGGGATTAGAGTGTGTGTAGCATTCAGAACTGTGTTCAATAAGTCCAACCTCGTTAAAAAGAATGGACAGGACACATGAGGGGCCAAGGAAATTGTCGGGTCCTTTGGCCCCAAAACAAACCACTGAAGTGTGATAGAAAATGGCTGAGAAATGTTCAGGTTTACTGAGGTCAAATGAGGCAAGAACACGCACTGTGAAGGGCAATGGGAACATTACAAGAGCCTTGTTTATACAGCATGGAGTATAATAGGAATTTGTCTTTATTAAGGACCTCAGGGAGAAGACTAGAACCGTTTATAAGGAGCTAAGAGAGCACTTGAGTTTCAATAATGTAGTGTTGGCTGTAGTACTCCAGGATTTTACTGGACCTTACTCACTCAAACACATTTATTCTTCATAGTCATTGAAACTCAAACGCATCACAGCCCAACCCACATACTCAGACATATTCTTTTTTTATCAACTTGCCTTGAACAGTACAAATATCTGTATTTATGCAGATTAACGAAATATTGAATGAAAATTGAAGATGCAATTAGTGAAAATGCTGGAAACAGCATTTGTGTATGTTGTATTGTGTATTTTCTCGGAAAGTTCCACGTGTTTCAGGCTGAACAATGAAATGTCTGAAGTTATTTTGAACAAAAGCTGTGTGAGAGAAAAGAGAACTGTGCATAAATCCCCTCCAGTTTCTTATTCACCCTCTTTTCCCCATTCCTTCATTCCCTCTCTTTCTCCACTGGGTAATTGTAAATCTTCCGGCTGGGGCGGCCATGGCTCCTGATGGTCTCAAACAGGATTAGTGGAGCCCGTGGCTCCGGCCTCTGTGTCTGGATTTGCCATGGCGATGCCACTTCTGGTGTGCTGTAATTACCCAACCACCAGGAGGCCTAATGCTGGGGGCAAAGCCCTCTGTCAAGAATAATCAGACTGGCTATCCTCAGGTCAGACTAAACTTGCAACTAACATCAAACTTGGCTAGTTTGGCACACCTATCTGTCTATAGAAATACACGGGAGTGCCAGCCTGATTGGGGTGAGCAGAAATAGCAAGGAATGCAATCCGGGTCACGGCACCATCTCAACTGGACTAGGCCGAGCACGACTCAAACCGGCTCTAGAGCTGAGAAGCTAAAGACTGCAGCCGCTACAGTGAATTTTGCACAGCTATCTCATATTACAAACACCAATATCATGCATGGTTCGACTGATAGAAGTGTAAGATAATCCCTGAATCCACTGTAAAGTGCTTTGAATAAAAGTGTCTGTCAAATGCATACATGTCAACTCTTTCCCCAATAGCATTTTTTTTTAAAGTTGCCAGCCACCGCCAGCATTTTTGAAAATGTTCACAAAAATAGAATATCCCCCAGAATATCTGAATATGCAATATATCAAAAGAAAGGACAGAGCCTCTGCGTTTTATACTAGCTTCATGCATTCAAAAAGCTGAGAAAATAGCTTTTTTTTCTCCAAAGAAGATACATGTAACATGTCTAAGCAATGCTTTTTTTGCTTGTGTCTGCTCCTTTTTGCATGTGTTTTGAGTTTCTTTGTTTGCCCTAGATTCAGTGCTTGTATTGTTATTAAAGTAGTGCTTGCATGTGGATTCTCTCTCTCCCTCATCCCTATGCACCCTTTAGTGCTTTTCTTAGTTAGACACACAAATAAAGTGTCCTTCTTTACTGCATGACAAAATACCTTTTTACATCACAAAAAACCTAAAGTACTTAATAGTAAAACATTTAATTTGACATTATTACAAAGTTCACTTTTTTAAAAGTGTACGTCAGTGTGTTAAGAAACAAAGTCTCTTTAAGTGGCCTTTTATTCATTAATATTATAGTAGTTGCCAGTGTAGTTTTTTTAAAAGTAGTCTACACTTTTAATATTTTAGGTAAATAACCACACTTCTTTTTAAAAAAAGGATCTTCAAGGGAGGAACTTCAGTGAACTAATTATATCTATCAGTATACAGATGTGAACAAGAACAGTAAGTTTACTTAAAAGATAAATTCAAAACACTGATTTATTCACAAAGAAAATGCCTCTATTGTATATTTACTGAATGATAGAGAGGAAGCTAAGTCTACTGAACGGCTTAAACATCTTAGTAACTCCTCCAACACCTGTTATTATCTGTGAATCATGGGAACGTTCTTTTCTGATGGGATTACAGAGACAGTAGAACATATCTTAAACAATAATCTTAAACAGCCCAGATCTTAGGTCTTTATTCTTCCTTCCTTTCTCTGGGCGTTGTATGAGTGTAATCTTATTACAGCTTATTTACTGCATTGTTTTGCATTTCATGGGTATAAAATGGCGCCTGCAGGCATAGCTGGGATTCGGTACCCAGCAAGGGGAAATGTGCTGTAGATTAGACCTGCCAGCATGCTGGTTTATGCCTCCATGATGGGAGAGAGAGAGAGAGAGAGAGAGAGAGAGAGAGAGAGAGAGAGAGAGAGAGAGAGAGGGAGAGAGGGAGAGAGGAAGGGAGAGAGAGGGAGAGAGAGGGAGAGAGGGAGGGAGAGAGCGAGAGAAGGAGAGAGGGAGAGAGAGAGAGAGAGAGAGAGAGAGAGAGGGAGGGAGGGAGAGAGAGGGAGGGAGAGAGAGAGAGAAGGAGAGAGGGAGGGAGAGAGAGAGAGAAAGAGAGAGAGGGAGAGAGGGAGCGAGGGAGGGAGAGAGAGAGAGAGGGAGGGAGAGAGAGAGGGAGGGAGGGAGAGAGAGAGAGAGAAGGTGGCTGCCTATTACAAAGATGGTTCAGTGTGTGTTGCATGTATATTCTGGATGGGGCAGAGCTGTGGAAAATTTCCCTCCCTCATGAGCCAGCTTCCAGCTCTCGGGAGCGAGAATCAACCTGCTCTTCCCGTAAGAGATCCGCAGATTTGACCAAACAGAGCATAACTCACCTGAGAGACAGCAGTGCCTCCAACTGAAACCATATTCCCGGTGTTCCTTTAGCGCATGAGAGGTCCGTTAGTTTGCGCACATCCTTCTCACTGCAGTCAAACACAGACAGAAGGATGTGGGTCGTGTACTGCTCACACCAGCTGAATCATTCCTGTCATGCACAACATTTTCATGCCCCTATAATACATTGTATAAAAAAATTGTACGTGAACTCCCTCTCAAGTTTTTATTACCACTGGGAAGATCTGAGATCATTTTAAAATGCGAGTTTCAGAGTTGGTCGGGCCATGTACTTTAAACATGGCGGTGGGGAGAACGATTGCTGCTGTGACTGCTATTGTTTATTCGTTTTTTTCAACAACCGCTACATCGCTTTGTCTTGTCGTTAAAGTAGTGCATATTTACATATGAATAAACCATAAGGGTATTGTATGTTTTATACACAGCGAAAATATCCTGTAGTTTAATAAATTCCAGAATTGTCAGCAAGCTGACTAGATAGATTGTGATGTGAATGATTATATGGTTGTCAGTGAATGCGATGCTAAATATCATTTTGGCTCTAATAAGCTTTTTCCAATAAATAGGCAAAAATAAACCTGGTGTCCTCCATGATTCCTGTTCTTTCCAACAACAAAGCACTTGAATGTGACAAGCTCGTAACCACGATTTCAGAAGTGGGAAGATAGCATGTGAAGGCAGCATTATCCACCAGGAAGTGACATCATTTTCAGCAGGAAAACAACACCACAAACATATTAGCTTGAGAAATTCTGTAATGTTTGGTGATATTAATCTCAGTTACAAAAACAGTATCCTATTTGATATAATTGCAAAAATCTGTATTTTTTTTCAAATGATTGTTAAAAACATCAAAATAATTGCTAACTTAAGCACTTTTTTCATGAAGTTAATTTTCTTGTCATTGTGTAAATAATCAAGACATAATTAATAACGTTAAGGTGTCTGAGCAAATCTTGCACTACTTTTAAAAACTTTTAAAAAGAGAATACTTTAAAACAATACTTAAGTGTGAACTGAATGTAATGTTTTCGGACATGTTTTTTTTAAACCACTTATAGGACTAAAGTATATTTTAAATGTAATTTCATGATTACGTCTGTTGTTTTAGTATGTTAGTCAACAGATAAAAATAGTGTACTTTAAAGCATGACACATTTTAAAACAAAGTAAAACTTTTAATTTCACATTATTACAAAGTGCATTTTTTAAGAAACAGTCATGAAAGTGTTCTCTTTTTAAATACACTTAAGTGGCTTTTTTATTATGTGCAAGTGGGTGCAAGTGCATCTTACCAGAGTCAGGTGTGCAGCCATGCAGAAAACAGTGGATGATGAAGGTGATAACTGTAGTGAGAAGCCTGGCATACCTCCAAAACATTCAAGGAATGGCATGGGTTATACCACACAAACCCAGACACCATCGCAGCGAGGCCAAAAGAGATGGTAGACAAACCACACTACAAACCACTAAGACAAACATACACAAACCAACATGTATTACTTGGAAAATACCATCTCCCTCTCTCACACACCATCCTCCATGCGCACTCAAACTCAACTCAACTCAACTCAACTCCATGAGCCCAATAGTCCAATACTTTAGTAAATGTTTAGAGTCCCTTTGATGCAACTCCACTTTCAGACCTACATGCTCTCTCCTCATCCATTCATCTCTCACAGCTCTGTATTTAATATTTGTGTTGGCTCAGCCAAGTTTCTTTTCAGTGCCTTTGTTCTAAGACCAAGTTCGTATTGCTTCTTTCAGCTGTTGTACTGAAACTTTCAGCTGGTTTCTGATCTGGAAAGGCTGGAGTGTCGTTGCAGGTGCTGGTGTGGAATTGCACTAGTTTCTCTATGAAGGCACGTTCTTTACCCGGACCAATGATCCCTGTGCCATTTGAGGAGGCCCGTTCTCAGCAGTGGCCTGAACATTCTGTGTATCGGGTCAGTTGAGTCTCTTTGAATGGGTAAGCGTGCAAGGATGGGCTTTCTATCATTTCTTTTCGAGGTTTTCATTTTGAGGACTAACTTATTTCCTTGTGTTATTACTGTTTCCATTTAGTCTCCAATCATACATAATTATCTGCCCTTACGTTTCGTGTTTTTAAAGGATCTAACATTATCATACTTTTTATATAAAATAACAGCTTTAATTATACATTTAAACCATTGTTGGTTCACTAATGGTCTCATTATATAGTCCCTAAGGGCGGCCCTGCACCAACAACCTTTCTTCCCCATTCTGATGCTCAGCAGATTGTCTTGACCATGTCTACATGCCTAATGCAAATGAATTGCTGCCATGTGATTGGCTGATTAGATGTTTGTGTTAACGGGCAGTTGAACAGGTATACCTAATAAAGTGGCTGATGAGTGTATATTGATACCATCACAGTATTTTTTGTAAGAGTTGCATGCATAAGTCTTGTTCCTCTCCAGTTGTTTTCACTTATTCACAATTGTTTTTCTATCAAGTAAAATTTTTTATTTGGACTCTTTTCCCTTTTGTTATTCCAGCAAGGCCTGAAAATGCTTTTGTGTATCATTTATTTAATTTTTTTCTGCTGTCTCATCTTGGCTCCAAGGCTTATGTCCAGTGGAAAGAGTTCTTCAGCGTTGGCTCTCTGTGTTCCCCTTATTTTCCTTAATCTGTTTTGTCATTTTGTTTTCTGTTGAAGTAAACTTTTTTATTAAAGTTTTTATTAAGTCATTTTTAATAAAATAGTTTTATCTTTCAAAGTTTAATCGCATTTTAAAACCACGAAACCAGACTCATTAAAAAACCAGACTCACTCTGTTTCTGTTGCTCTGCATATGTCTTTATCTCTTAATTTCTTTCTGTTCATTCCTGCAATAATCTCATATGGTCATATGTGTCTGGTTGGGCAGTAGCATTTATTGAATGTGTTGTGTTTCACAGTAAGTTAAATCTGTGAGCACAAGTACAAAATCACAACTGTTCCAAACCACAAGGTGCTCAGGTCGATGTGTGTTAATAATTACTGTATAATAATTCACCGAAAATTAAAATACTGTCTTCATTTATTTACTCTTCCAAGTTCCCAACCCCAAATGACTTTCTATTTTTTTTAAAAAAAGCATAGCGTTTGTGTTGCTCTCTTTCATGCAGTACAAGTGAATGGTGACCAAAAGCACAAAAACACAGTACCTATAAAACACTGAACATTTAGCGCAATAACTATGGTCGCCTTTTACTTTCATTGTATGCAAAAGAACATAACATCTGTGTTTCACAGAAAGAAGACCAAGAAAAATTCATGAAGGTATGAAGGACTGAACCAGCATCTGTTCCAGCTCACCGCCAACCCCTGCCACACGCTCCAGACTAACCACACTACTATGAGGTTTATTCTCATTTTTTACACCCTGAATCTGGAAGAAATGTGTGATTTATGTACAATTAGCATACAGTTTGGATTGGCGGTATGGTGCTGTTCTGGGCGAGAACTCCCTGTGCATCCATGCAGCCTAGCATAGATAAGAGCAGGGAGAGCAGCGATAGGGTTGCCAACTGTCCCGAATTAGCCGGGACGTCCCGATTATTGGGCCTAATTTATTTGTCCCGTGCGGGACCTCTCTTGTCCCGATTATCGAGTGCTACGCTGATCTGACTGATACAACACCAACACGACACTTGAGAATGACCACGACACCGGTCATCATCCAGTCACGCGCATCCGACCATACAAATAAACTATAAATTGAGAATGAATTATCCAATCTATCTAGATATAAATTATTTATAAATATCCCGCATACTGATGCCCGTAAATGAGTTCAAATCTTCTGTAATCTAGAGCTGCGCATGCGAGACGAAATATGTGTGCCAGCGACAAACCGTGTATCGAGGGAGAGAGCGAGAGACCTTGCCTGCGAGATAACAACCCCCCCCCATTAATATAGTAATAATGACCCTAATTGTCCCGCATTTTTCTTTACGGAAGTTGGCAACCCTAAGCAGCGATAACCCCCCTTGGGGTAAACAGAACAGAACCAATATGAATGTATTGCAGATATCATTAATTCAAGGTTTTAAAGTACAACATAATTCGAGAATTTATTCTGTTTCAAGGGGAATCAGAATGCCAAATCCTGACTGACGAGAGGAGGAGCTGGGGAGGGAGGAGGGTAATTTCCTCCTGAGAAACGCGACAGCTGGCGGTAATACTGAAGGAGCTTATATACATACAGTGATAGGTGTCATATTCCTATAGGTAGACGTGGATCAGCTGAGAGTCACTGATGCAAGCTTGACGTGTCAGAACTGACGCTACGCTTGATGTGTGGGGATGCATATAAACCTGTTCCAAAATCTAAGCGTCCTTGGCTTTACCTTGTTTTTGTCTACATAGGCAGCATCCCTGCTGAAGTTGGTAACCTTAAAGTCTGCATGAAATTAAAATTGACCCCATTTATTTTATCACACATGACTAATTAAGTGGAGAACAATTGACCAGTGCACAGTGCAATCCACAGAAAAGAAATGTCTTTAGAATTATTAGTTAAAATATAGTGCGCTAAAATCAAGTCCCACCCTTTATTATTTCTCATTCAATATCCTGTTTCACTCAGAAATTCACCAATACTGAAGTAAATTTGGTTGCATCTTCTGGTTCAAACAGACTTTAAGCACACGATAGACTTGTTAGCATGTTGCTAAGCAAACAATATTCTTAAAACTAGACATCCCAACTCTCCCGGAAGGTCCGGTAGTCTCCCGCATATTGATAGAAGCTTCCTGACACCTGCAAATTATATACAATATCCTGAAAAAATGAGCAAGCGAGAGAGAAAGCCTGTTTCCAATTTGATGCATTTTCGGTGAACCAATCACGCGGTTTCCGGGTTGAACGACATGTTTCTTGGCAATGGTGTGCAACCGAGTATGAGTATGTTTTCTCTTGTTTTGTGGGTGTGTCAGAAATGTCAGCCCATTCAGCAGCAACATGTATATAAACCACGCGGTGTTAAAGAGACACAATGGATCCAAGGTAAGTAGTTTACAAATGTGTCCATTGCAGCTCGGTATACGCAACAATTGAAGATATTAGAAGACATGTTTGTCGTAAGAGTTTATAATAAAAATATAGCATATCAACAGTGATCAGCAATAATGATAAGTCTAATACTCACAATACAAATAATAAGGTCATATAGATCATAACACCTTCTCGGAGGTAAGAAGTAGATTATCCTTCACCTGAAATGTTTGTCTTTTCATCCTGAAATGCGAGGCAAATGTTGGATCACAATAATTAGGAACCACAATTTCCAATAGAAAATCCCTTCACTCGATTGGGATGTTCTCTCTTCTGGACGGCAGGGGCAGTGACTGTAACATTGAGCGTATTTTGCAGTATTAAACCTGTATTTCATCAGGCTCCGAAAATTCTTCAAAGAGAACACAAAGAATGGCCTTCTCAGCTGCCATAGTTGCAACTCTTGCGTCATCAGAACAGGGTGTTCAACGCACCGCTGTTTCTGTTTAAAAAACTTTTTGCAACTTTTTGTCGGGGCTGAACGCAGCCCTGGTATTATCACTTGCGTTCGGATTTTGTTGAGACCCTCTGCAAAACAAAACACATAGCTACACAAATGGAGTGTTGCTGCAGGGATGCTGTGTTTTTGTTGGCCAAAACCTGTAAACAAGTTAGCATTTTAGCATTTCTAGTTCCATCGTCCTAAAGTCGATGGGATTTTGGTTAAATGCCTGAAACAAGGTCTGTGGTTCACGCAAGCTCAAGATATCTTCAGGTTTTATGCTATGACAAAAAATGCGGTTGCTAACAAGTGTTTATAATTGTGTTCTTGCAAACTATTTAAACTCAAAATTACAGGGAAAATATTTTTAAATAAACACTGAAAGAGTTGCCGGAAGCTTGTGATGGTGACGTAGAAGTCATGTCACTGAGGTGTAGTTAGTTTATAGCTTACGTTTAGCTTTTTATTTATAGCCATTGTATTTAGGCTTCAAAGTTGTGTACATTTATAAAGATTATCATTATATGAACAACACATGTAAGAACCATAAACATTTGTTGGTCACAGAGCATATTTTCTGCAATAATCCAAAAGCCAATGGAAAAATCGTTTTGGTTTTTGTCGAGGGAACAAGAGTGATGCGAACATCAGAGTTGGCCAACAAAAATGTCATCACAGCAGCACTCTTCAGTATATTGGGGAAAATATTTCATTTCATGATATTATTTTTGTATGAAATGAAATGTACATTTATAATTACATTTTTTTTTTTTAGAAAGTTTTAGAAAGTAGCATGTTACTGCCTAACTTTTGGAAGATGCTTTACAGTGAGAGCATGTTTATGATGTCTTAAAATACAGTCTATATAGGCAGCTCACTGTGGAACATCGGGAGTAAACGTTATATGTTGCTGTCGAGATGAACAGTTTTATATAAGATAACTCATGTGATGTTAGTTTGTACCCATTTACCCTGAAGCACAGGATACACACACATACAAAAACCTTATAAACTAACACAGAGACATGCTTGGATATACATTGGCTTGAAATGTAGGTGCAAAGTGAGAGAACAAGTGATAGAAACACAGCGAAGGAAAGAGAAAGGTCACTTCTGTCGCGGCCGCTCGCGAGTCTCTGACATTCCTGAGGCACCTGCACTCACTTTACATCTTGGCAGGACTGAAAAAAGCTCCTCAGCCTCAGTGCCTGTCATGTTTGTTCACGAAGGGAAACAAGTTTGGTTTTAATTATAACTCCAGCCAAGAGCTGAGGTAATTGCCGCTCAGTGTGTCTTTCTTTTACTTTCTTTTGCCCCTCCCTCCACTCCAACAGCGGATGGAGGAATAAAAGCCAACAGTACGATCCAAACTCAAGCATGTGTTTTCGAGAGCTTTAGATCTGTGCTGCATCTGACAGCAATGTGCACAGTTAGGAGTTCATACTAGTGAATTCAGAACTCGCACAGGTACAGGTCAGAGGTCAGAGGTCACAGCCTGTAGAGCACAGCAAGAGCTTAGAGTAGATGCTGCAACTACACCATCTGGAAACAAAAAGCATCTTTTGTGATATATGCCATTTAGGACTGTCAAAGTTAACACATTAACAGCTCTTAATTTGTATATTCAGCTTGACAACTGCTGTGTTTGATTTCTAAATGTGTAAAACCTGTCTATTATCCCAAATGACCATGATAAATGGTAAAACATATCTGAATGAGACATTTTACAAAAGTAAGGCATTTGTAGTCTTTGTGTAATGAAAATTAATGATTGAACCAAAACCGAAATGTTAATGCAAACACTAGTGCAGAAATACACCTTTACGTAAGAGTACATCCATAAAGTATTGGGAATATATAATGTGTGTTTAAATATATATATATTAGGGGTGTAACCATACACGTAATCGTATTTAACCGTTCGGTACGAGGCTTTCGGTTCGGTTACCGGTACGCATTTTCAAACCGAACGGTTCGTTGGACCATTTTTCCTGCCGACCAAAATTAAGTTATTTCAAATGTAGGCGCGTCGCGCGACCACAACATTGCCCAACATCAAATGGCAGCGCGAGCCGATCTTGGTTAAGCAGCACTGTTACTTCACAGCGAGATCCAGTAAAGAAAGCATTTGAATTCGCTACTGAAGTAATAACATCTCTGCGAGATCTGGTGAGAAGTATTCACATTTCTCCGTTATTAACGGATCAAACAGCGCTGACGTGGAAACCAGGAAGAAACGTGCCATGAATGAACTATTCAGTGTCCACAGATCAGCAACATCACCGTGGGTTTACTGTAGTAACACTACTAACTGTAACCGTGGAGGTTTGGCAGGAATAGTAGGCTACAATGCTTTTAAGTAACATTACGTCGGTTTTATTTTGACATTATGGATACAAATGCTGCCCTCAAATGTTAATCTAAACTAAAATAAACCTTTGTTTATAACTACTACAATATTACATTTAATTTTGTCCAAGGAGCGGTTTTGTTTTATATGCTCCTAAGAAAAGACAAGTATAGCTCCATCATTGCTCAAAGTAAAAAAAAAAAAATCATACTTTATGATGTTAGTTTTAATAAAAATGAAATCAAGGAAATTTCTCTGTCATTTCTTTCTTTTTTCTGTATCGAAAACGTACCGAACCGTGACACAAGTGTATCGTATCGAACCGAACCGTGAATTTTGTGAATCGTTACATCCCTAATATATATACATTTTACCCATACTTTATACAACATATAAAACAATGTTCCCATATATACACAGTATACACAAATCGGCATTTAAAATGTTGCGTCGGTAAGATTTTTTTTAATGTTATTGAAGTAGTCTCTTACCTGTTCACCAAGTATTTATTTGATCATAAGTACAGTAAATTGTTAAATATATTATTATAATTGAAAACAAATATTTTCTAATTGAATGTATCTTAAAATGTAATGTATTCATTAGTGATGTCAAAGCTAAATTTTCTGCATCATTACTCCAGTCTTCAGTCTCACATGATCCTTCAGAAATCATAAATGAAATGAAGCACAACTAGGGGAAAAACTCAAATTAATTAAGTATTTTTTAATGGAAATAATTTTTACTGTGGCGGTTTAGATTTCTTACTAATCTCTGTACTGTCTCAATAGTTTTCGTGATAAGTTCTTAAGTCCGTCTCTAGGGGGCAGTGTTCTGATCATCCTCTCTCTTTTCATATCTCCACCTGTATCCCAGCTGTGGCCTTGTGCAGCTCATGAAAATTCCCACCAAATTATTTTAACAAAAGAGCAACATCTGCTGCAAATAGCAACACGCGCACACACACACCACTGCATTCAACAGTCACACACAGCTACACAAGAAGAGAGGATAGGAGAAACAAGACAAGATGAGTGGACATGAGACGATACAAGAGACGAGAACATTCTCTAAGGTTTGAGGACATGTTAAAGCCCAATTCCTCCCCTGTCCCGTCCCGTCTCCTCCCTTCTGCTCAGCTCTGGAGCATAAAGACTCAGGATGTGATTTAGCATTCTAAGGTTATGTGTTGGCCATGAATACGATGAATTGAATTATGCTGTTGGAAAGGTAGCTATGGTGAGTCTACAGGGACAAACTGGGCTTGTTTGTATGAGAGGCATGTTTGGCCTGTTGCTAGCTGCTAGAGTCTGTGTGTGTGTGTGTGTGTGAGAATGTATGGATCTGTATGTAACTGTGATTAGAAACAGGGATGTGTGTGTAATCTCGGCACGACGCTCCATCGAGTTACACACTGAAAGCGCTGCGCTCCGGGTCCAGGGTGAGGGGGTAAAGGTCACAGAGAGGCTTCAAAGACATAATTGTGGTCAGGTGTGTGCTTTTCCTGAGAGAGGAAGAGGCCTCTCACTCTTTCTCTGTCTCTCTCTCCTTGAGGCCTTTTTTTTCTGTGTGCAAAACTGTCTTACATGCACTTCAGACACTCTTGTCCTGACCACATTGCGTCCAACCACATCACACTTTAATCACACTGACAGGTTTGTGTGGGGAAAAAAACTGCACCAGTTGTGGTGAATAATGTTTTAACTTAACACGATTCCTCTGCCGTTCCCTGTGCGCACACACTTGCACAATACAAAATCTTGGCAACCCTCAGATGCAGATAAGGGAAGAATCCGGTAAAGCCGCTGAAAGGTTTGGAATCGATGAGTTCCAGGAAAAACCATTTGCATTCGGTGAAGTTGCAAAATCATCCTCTTTCTTTGCTTTCAATCTTCCATTGTATCCACTGTCCAAGTCAATCTGTGAGATTTAAATTTTACAAAATTATTGTTGGAATAAAAACGTGTAGAAACTGGAGGTTTTCCCAAGCCATTACTGTCTTTTTCTGTCATATAAACCGATTACTGGAGAACAGTCATTATTATTGAACATTAATTTCTTCGCAGGGTTCCTCCTTCCCTTATTCCTGTCTTCACAGCGCAGAGACCTCCATCACTCTTGAACAGAGGTGTATGTCACCGTGTTCCTCTCACCCCTCGTGTGAAAACAAACAGCCATGGTGCGGTGGGTTAATGGATGTTACTTGTTAACTGGCTTCATAGCTGTTCTTGTGCTATGCTCTCTGGAAGAGCTGTTCAGCGATGACCCTGGCAGATGGATGGAGAGGTGAAGAGGGGGAGGTCTGCGCTAGAAGGACAGAGATGGTTTACTCATCTTACGCACACACATGCTCTCGAACATAGTGTCGTTAAACAGAAAGTTACTTTCAGTGCCCGTAAACCTGAAAGCCATGGAATACACTAGACTAAAGAAAAAATCTAAACAAGAGCTTATCTACAACACATACAACACATTCTTTTTTTTTTTCTAATGCTTTGCAGTGTGGGTATGAACCATATATTTGTATGTATATTTTTAAATTCTGTTATTTACTTTTATGTTGTTGTATGGCTTTCTTTCTTCTGAAGAAAATATATAGAATATATCTTTCTTCTATAGAAGATAATTTTTGTCCATATTATGAAAGTTAATGGGGTCCAAAACTTTCAAGCTCCAAAAAAAGAATTAAAATACATTATATCATTTTCTGGAGAATGTTTCCGCTACAACTCAATGTATTAACTTGATTTGAGAGAGAACAAAGGCTTACATTTTGATCTTTTTTCATACAAAGTGACTGTGTTGCTTCAGAAGAGTTTGAATATGCCAGGTGAGTCCTATGGATTAATAACACACTACTTTAATGTAGAATTTTTGGTAACACTAGGGTCTAATTCTCACTAATAACTAGTTGCTTATTACCATGCATATTACTAGGATATTGGCTGATTATTAGTACTTAAAGTACATTTTAATGCCTTATTTCGCATGACCACATTCTACATCCCTTAATCTTACACAATACCCATAATTAACAACTTCCTTACTAACTATTAATAAGCATTAGGATTTTGTTGAAAAAAAAGTTGCAGTTAGTTAGTGCAAATTGGACCCTAATCTAAAGTGTGACCGAATATTTGATACTATTACACATTTAAAATGTATATATATGATACATATTTATAAATATATCAGTTTATATGTATATGAGAGAATATTTGGTAGGAATTTGTATGAAATTTGAATACATCATTAGAAACTAAAATACATTACAGCACCAATGCCATAATGCCATGTGTTATATTGAGTGTTATCATTTAGTTGCAATTATTTATGGACTGAATACCATTAAAATGCATAAAGAAATACATTACAATGCATTACAGTAGGCCTATACAAGCTTAAAAAATATTTTTTATATTCAATGTTTAATAATTCTAATGATTATTACGTACTTGTATAATGTATAATTCTTTAATGGCTTGAAGTACCATTTCATGTTTGCTTATTTTGTAAAACTTGGTCTTGATGTTTAAAGCCATGAATCTTTTGTTATCTTTTGGCACATTTTTGTATGTAACATTGTCTCTCTGCTGTTCTGGGTGTAATTCTCAGTATTTATCTGGATCTGTGCGTGTGGATGGAGGAGGTGGATGAGGCTGGATCTCTGCCCATATACATGAGATATTAATTCTGTTAGCGAGTGCACAGGCTCGCTTGAAATGTGGACAGGCCGCTCTTTGTCCAGTAAGGCTGTGTGTGTGGCTGGTTATCTTAAGAGAGTCGTAATCACTCACAACTTGCAAGTGTTAATAGCCAACTCACAGCTGTCCTGCAGCAAAGCATTCTGGGAATCTATGACCTAGAACCCACAGTGTTAAACCATTAAACTAAATGTGCTGATTTGCTCATTATGTTTTGCTTGCAGTGAATAGAAAATCCTCTTTTTAATTATTGTTCTTTCACACACATTTTAAATAATTCAGTTCAAACTTAACATAAAGATTTCATTTAAAGGCAATTTAAGCAATATAGGACAGGCTAGAAATAGCAAGTTAGCTTTGAAAAACATTCTTGTCTTGCAGCACTGGTATTTCCTTCAGGAAATGGAAATCTGTCATTCTTTTTTGCATTGGTGGACTGACTAGGGTCAGTGCATTTTTATGCAAACCCTTAATTGGTCTTCTCGGTGGTGTGTGATCTGTCCGGTGTATGATCTGATGTCCAGAAGAATTTCTATTGCGAGTTTGAGTAGGATTTAGGAATTATCTTGTTTCTGCTCATCTGAGAGGTAGAAACGGACAGAGCTGTCATCCCCGCTGGATCCCTGGCATGTGATCAAACGGCAAAGCCTGCAGATTATGTACATCTAAGGCCTGTGACCTCACCGCGGCCCCAACCAGCTGTGTGTGTTTGGTGGCCCAGATCTTTGTTGCAGCTCTTCGCATGGCAGTTGCGGCCTCTCTTTCTCTCTGTGTACATATCAAGTTCTCCGCTTGTTGGTTTAAGCAGCTGTTTTTGCTGTTAAAGGCTCAAGTACCCCCTTCAACCCCTCCTGCGCACAAACACGAACACATACGGATCGCGTTCTGTGTTACCCCCCTTCCGTTGGCTTACACTGGTGTCCTTGTGTAGTACGGAGGCTGGTGCAGCAGGCACAGGGGACGGCAGGCTCAACATTACGCTGCAACTGGCGGCAGAACGGCAGCAGGCTTGGTGGTCCAGCCTTGTTTACCGTGCCGGGCCGAGCCAGGCTTGTTTAAACAAACCTGGGTGCCTGCGTAAGCTTCCCCTTATTCGCTTCACGTCATCAGCTCTGGAGCTACTGCCTTGGACCCTCTTCCCTGGAGCTTCGCAAACTGTTTACGCCAGACATGCCACTGCTGTCCGCAAGTATGAGGCTGTGTGTGTGTGTGCGAGTAAAATAATGGGAAAAATAACTAAGATATGTAAACACAAGATAATCTGTGTGTAAATTAGCATGCATGTGTGCACGCTTTCCTGTAAGTATGGCTCCCACAAGCTTGCATGTTAACGTCGTTACGTTTGGGCAGAGCAAATCCCAGATCAAAAGTTCTTTATTCCGCAAGACTCCTACTGGCCTGGATGAGTGGCTGGCTGTGCTGGGAAATGAAGTCAGTTATGTGCTCCTTCACCTGCACCAGAGAGCAAATAAAAACCTTATGCACTACCGCAGGAAACTCCCTCCGTGCAAACTCACCCTTGATCCAGAGACTTTTCAGCACGCACATTTGTTTCAATAACCTTATTATACCTCTGCTTTATCATCAGAGCTTGGAAAAAGCTGTTGACATGTGAATTGTAAGTGTTTACGCTTGCATAACTTTATGTGTCATTAAAAAGCTTGACGTAACTGCAGTTGGTCTGTGCGGTACAAGGTTTCCACAAGGTTTTGCACTGGACACATTCATCTGAGATACATATTGTGGCGTTACATTAAATAATAAAATAACATATGAAGAGCATAGAGAAGAAATCAATTTCTCCTAGACAGCAATGATTTTAAAAGGAACTCAAATAGAGACTGGAGATTTGAAGATTTCGTCTCCAAGGTCAAATGATCTAAGCTGTGCTATCTACATTAATTTCAAAGCTCTAAACAATTGCTGCGTTAACAATTATCTCATTTTAATTTCTTTGAAAATTTCAGGAGGAACATCTGTGACAAAGCGGATCTTTTGAGCTATGGAAGAGCAGACTTAGAATAGTAATTTCCCTCTAGATGCTTAAAACAACCTGTAAAATGAAGAACCCCAAACATGTTAGATAATCCTGACCTTCTTTCTTTTGTGCCACTGACACCGAGTGACCGCCACCCACTGCTGGCTATGTCACTGTGATAAATAGAGGCATGCATCAAAGCAGGGGTGACCCCATCACACCAGCTCCTGAATGCCGTTTTTTAGTTGCATATTGTTCTACCACAGAGAACTCGAGACACCAGCAGTCATCAGGAGGAGGGACATTTCATAGCTCAGGATACTTTTTCTTAGATGTTTCTCCTGAACGTCCTTAGGAATTTTTAAAGTATAGACAATAAGAGTATAATAAGAATCGTTGACAAACAATATTAGTATGGAGTTATGAAATGAATGTGGATAGCATAGCTCAGATCATTTGGTCTTGGGATAATCTGATGAAAAATATTTGAGTTCATAATGAAATCTCTGACTTTGGTGTCTAAATGAATCTTAGTTGTTTAACACAATTTTAAGATATTTTCTGAAACTCTAGAAGAGAGTAGGGTGATTTTCTCAATGGAAAAATATGAGAAGCAGAAAAATAAAGCAAGTTCATCAAATATCATTCCTGTCAAGGAGAAACAATTGAGAAAATGTTAAGGATCTTAACCTCTCCTTGTACCTTAACTTGTCCTGCCATCTCAGTTCCCACCCTGTGACATGAATATTTGATCAATAGCTGGAACCACCTGAGGGTTTATTCCAAAACAGTTCCTCTTGCCAGGCAGAGGGGTGGCGCCCCCCTGTACATTACCATATCCCTCCCCTGCCCTCATGCTCCAAAGCCTGGGCAACTCCAAATGTCAGTGATGTTAGTTTAGCCATTGTACACGGCTGGGCAACTCTGAATGGGCAGCTTGTCCACAGGCCAGCCCCCTACAATGGCCCCCTTTTTCCCAACAACTTCTTTTCTGCCTTTCCCTCCTTCATGAAGAGAAATCTCTCTCTCCTCTCTCTCTCTCTCTCTCTCTCTCTCCTCTCTCTCTCTCTCTCTCTCTCTCTCTCTCTCTCTCTCTCTCTCTCTCTCTGTCTCTCTCTCTCCTCTCTCTCTCTCTCTGTCTCTCTCTCTCCTCTCTCTCTCTCTCTCTCTCCCTCTCTCTCTCTCTCTCTCTCTCACATCGTCTTTTTACTCCTTTGCTCCAAGCCTGGGGTTTGGGATCTAGAGTTAAATAGGGAGCGAGAAAGAGAGCAAGAGATGAACCATGACTGAGCAGTAAGCGGGTTAAGCGCTGAATTGTTTCAGTGGACCCAGCCAGTAATTACCAGTACAGCCAAGCAGAGGTAAATCTGCCTTTCAGTGCACAGCTAAGCTTGTTAGCATGGTTAATTGGACAGAGAGAGTGTGTTATTTTTCAGTGAGAATACAGCGACTGAGAGAATTAGAGTGTGATGGAGAAATGCAGAATAGAGAGAGGGGTTGGATGGGCATGTATATATGAATGGGGTCAGCCTGAACAGGTTACATAAAGTGTGTTACATTGATCTAGGTGTGAAAATCTTTGGTTAGATGTGTGTTAAGAATAGAGGTATTTTCCTCACATTAGGGTTAAAGGTTACACCACTGGGCTCTGGCAGCAGAAGTTGGGCTTGCCACAAACTGGATATCCTGTACTACTGTAATATGAAAACTAGATTTGAACAATTTCTGAAGAGAATGTGAGTTTGTCCATGCCAGTCACCATCATGATGCAGGTGTTGTTGGTGACTGTCAGGACGTTGCTATACAGTTGCTAAACTGTGCTGAGTGTTTTAGCACATTGCTATGCAGTTGCCAATGTGTTCTTTAAGGAGTCTTTTTAACACACTACTATGTGTTTGTTTGCTTTTTCAAAGTGTGTGCACTGTTTGTGGTTGTTGGGGTGTTTTGAGCACATTATGTAGCTCAGTTGTTTAGCACATAGCTATGCTGCTAAGGTGTTCTGAGTGTATGCATTGTGTTTGTTTTGTTGTCCTGAATGCATTGCTATACAGTTGTTAGGGTGATTTGAGCGTTTTGAGCACATTATGTGTTTGCTAAAGTGTTTTAGCATGCAGTAGTATTTGTTTGTTTGGTTCTTCTGAGTGTTTTAGCACATCAGTATGCAGTTTGAGCACACTACTATGCATTAAGTTGTTCTGACTGTTTGTAGCACATCGTTGTACAGTTGGCAAGGTGTCCTGGGTGTTTAGTTCACTACTGTGTGTTTGTTTGGTTGTTCAAAATGTTATTAGCACATTGCTAATGCTATCCAGCTAGAATGATTTGAGGACTTTTAGCATGTGGCTGTTATCATCTGAGAGATAAAAATCATTAGTCTATGGGCAAGATTTACTAATAGCTTGGGCCAGCACAAACCCTCTTTTGAAACTACTGTCAGGATTTACTAACGACATGCAGTGAAAAATGAGCACTGAAAAGGCATGGACAGGGTTATTTTTGCGGCTAGAGAGTTTTTTAATGATTTGTGCAAGGTGATTTACTAAGGTCTACTAAGGTCAATTTACTGGTATTTAACGCCCAAAAAAGCATGTCTTAAACCGGATGTTAATTGGTAGATTGCGTTGGTTATTAGCCTATGGAGATGATCCGCCTCTGTGTTCTTTAATTTGCGTGTCATCAGTAGATCACGCGCAGAACTTTCCACTCCCATTGGTGGAATTGCGCTCTCAGGCTAATTTGCAGTGTTTAGTAAATCTGGCCCTAGTTGCTTTGAAAAGTAACTTTCCGAAACTTTCCGAGTTTCTCTCCAAAACAAGCCACAACGATTGAGATACATTCATGTCCATAGCTCATATAGTTTAGGACACGTTACATGCTGAAGTTTAATACTGTTTGTTTGTTTGTTAATAATAAGTTTGTTGAAAACTCTAAATGCAACCCTAATTAAGAAATATAAAATTGAGAAGTTTAAGACTTAAATATTAGAAATCTAAGATTTTTAGTTTTATGAACTCAGGACTCACTAAGACATTCTCTTGGGGAAGACAGCGGCGTATGTCATTCATTTACTGGGTTTTTCTTTCTGGAGAGAAGTACGAAGACTCAGAATAGGGCTCAAAGTGTTGGAAACGGATAAACTGTTAGAAGAGAAGGGGGTTCCTCACGTTTTCCTTTCTCCCCAGTCGGCCGCTAAAATGATTATTATCATTAAGGGCTTGTCAACATTTCCCAGGGGGTAAAAGGTTTATTTTAACACATTTTAACACAAACAATATTTATGTAATATTTTTCTAGAGCGGCTGCTGACTGGGCCACTGCCAGAAACCAGAGAGGACTGAAAAAAAAAATACAAGTACTTTTCTTTTTTTGGCTGTTGGATTTTTACAGGGAAAGAACATCTGGCAGGGGAAAGGCTCAACTAAAAGCAACCGATTTGAGACGAACATTTTGCTGTTGTTACTTCATGACATTTGGTTGGGCGTTTGATTAAGTAATAACTAACATGAATCATGGCTAATGGGTGGGCACCTACAAGCCTTTCAGCCATGACTATATTCACAATATAGCATACTGCAACTTTGAGTGCCTTATTGCTTTTATAATGGCTACTACAAAATAAAAATGTAAAGGACAAAAACGTTTTATTAGGCAAAATTATGTTCCATCCTTCTGCTAGGAAGGTATTTCTCGCCCGACATAAACCATAACAGATTCAGGAAACAAACTGTTTTATGATGTAATAACCCCCCCCCCCTCCCCTCCCCCCTCCCCCCCCCCCCCCCCCCCCCCCCCCCCCCCCCCCCCCCCCTCCCCCTTATTTTAAAGTCTCTCTGTTGTGTGTAAGGCAGTGGCTCATTATTTTGCAATGGAGGTGGTGTTTGTGCTGCCACTTATTGGTCAGTTGAAAAATGACATGCTCACTGGGCCTGAGTGACATTGACACATCTGGAAGACACATGTTGATGAGACAGATGTGAGAAGGTCAGAGGTCATTTGGACTCTTTAATTAAGAAAAAAAAAGGCGAGGAGCGGCAACAAAGCAACAAGTATGTGTGTCGGTATGGATGACAATGAGAACATCAGTTTAGTAAGATGGCAGAACATGGAGTAACGTAGAACTGATTTGACTTTTATAAAGACTGCTCAAGAGAATATATGTCATTCAAATCAAATATTTCTCTTGTCAAAGGTTGAGTCAAGTCTCTTTTGCACTGTCCATGTCCCCTTCTAGATTTCATGAAGGCCGTGCTTGGTCTTGTCGCTCCCTCGTCTCCTGCATTCCCTTCTTTCAGAGCGGGGTCATGAGTCAGGGGTCATGACCTGCCCTGAGGGTGATATGACCCTTCCATCCCCCACTCCACATGAAAGAGCCCCTCAATGCCTGGGTTTTTATTTTGTACACACCTGAAGTTCTTACCTGTGGCTGGATCACCTGACAGCCCGCTGATAGAGCAGCCGGCTCATTTTTCACTGGCCCCTTGTCTCTCTCTCTATCTCTCTCTCTCTCTCTCTCTCTCTCTCTCTCTCTCTCTCTCTCTCTCACGCTTTCTAATCAGTATCATACTTGAAAACAATGCCACTGAAATCAGTCTTAAAACAAAGATTGTTATTAGTAACAGGGAAATTATTATGGGTATAGTCTAAGGAAAGCATTGTTTATAGTTACATGAGCAAACCCCATAACCTTAAATATTAAAATTCCAAAATCCCATAGACTTACACTGAAGCCATATCCAGAGACCAAAATGTCATAAAGACTTGAGGGTGGGCTCATTTGACCCGGGCTTCCTTAGCAACTGCAAAGCAACCAAATAAAACATCCATAATGTCTTATCCACTACATAGTGCCATAATGGAGAAAAAATACATGTTCAAAATAAGCCATACAGCCATTTTTGACTTGTGCTGCTAACGTACAAGTATTTAAACTGGCCAATGTTAGCATTGCCTCATTGATTTTTACAACTTTCATATTTATCAAGTCTGTTGAAGTATAGTTTCTGGCCAGAGTGGCCTAGATTTCATACTTAGAGAAATATTATAGATATTTTTCCATTGCAGGATAGTGAGAGGGCTATTACTAGAACTGACATTAGTTTTATTGAACCAGTCTGTGTGCTTCAATGTCCCACAACAATATCCAGGTGTAATACTCCTCTCCTCTCCTCTCCTCATTCAATCCCACAATGCACCGCAATATTGAGTGCACAACTGATGTACTCTCAACATGTCGAATGAATACCCATGTCTGAACAAAAGATGGTGCCCGCAGCTGAATCATCTATCCATTTTCCAAACCGCTGGTCCAATGTGGCTGCGGCGCAATATCATACAGGTATAAATTCCTTTTTAATTGATTATTAACTTGTTTAATTAAAGGGGACATGTCATGCTAAATCCACTTTTTTAGCCCTTAGATGCATTTTGTTGTATATTTGGAGTGTTTATAAGTACAGAAAAGTTGAAATTAGTCTCTTCCGGTGCTTCGTTGATATCTTTATATTCTGTTTTGGTCATATTTTGCAACCTGTTCCAATTTTTCTATTCTCTATGACGTTTTTTGAACAATTACGTCACAGTATTTGCAGCGGAACTGCCAAATTAAGACATCGACTCCCGGCTCAACACTTCAAGCAATCCGCCATTTTTATTTCTCGCTGCGATTTTGTAGTCCAAGCTCAAGGATGCAGAAGTTACGAGAGGGTAAGTCAAAATGTTCGGTTGTTGGATGTAGTAACCCACACGCTTCATTACACCGTCTCCCTAGCCTGACTTCGTCATACTCCTATTCTAGTCAGAATGTGAGTCTGATACTGCTCCATAGGGCTTTGATTATGAGGCGTGTCTTAATCGAACCAGGAAAAAAAAAACCTCTGCACTCAATTGGATAGACCTACAACCAATCAGAGCAAAGCAGTAAGTGACATGTTGAGCGACAGTTGTCAACAGAACTGAACGGCACTCACTCTGAAAAAAATATGTTAAAAAAAATTAGTGTTAACGACCTTTGCCGGTGTTGCAAAAAGAATTTAAGGAATCAAGGAGTACTTGCAAACTCGAACAATATTTTTGAAATAAATAAAAAAGGTGAATGTATTTACGAACAAGTTCTCCATTTAGGATTAGATCTCAACAATAAAGCCTGCAAATCTGCTCGCATTTGTCGGTCGTGTCTCAATTTCATAACACGGTTGGAGCGCGACTTGACTAATTTTAATAAATGGAGAGACGACGAAAGAGACCAGGATGAAGAAGCGTGTTCATTTGAGTCTTCTGAGAAAAGAGACCGGGAGCCTACCCCTTCTAAACCATCTATGCATCTCAGTTCTCCAGCTGCAGTCATCTTTGTTGTAAACCAGTTCAAACCAAGCACTCTTTGATGACGTGAGGATTACGTTACTGCAGATCATCTGTCCATCATCGTATAAAGCCCGCCCTGGCAATTTGATTGGTCCGAACATTTTTTGACTGATCATAATTACTCCTCAATGGATCGAGTCCAGACCGAACTTCCCGACCAAAAAATGTTGTGGGCGAGGTTCGGGCTGGCATCCAGGCTACCGTCTCCCAGCATCAGAACCTCTTCGAAGTGCCTGGTTGAGTTTTATTTTTCACGAAAATGTACCTACATCTGTGGGTAAAGTCATTTTTGTGTGCATGAAAGGATAACTAACGTTACTTCAGCAACCTCTTCCAGTATAAAGAAGATTTTCCGATAGACTTCGTCTGATTGAGGGATCAATTCCTTCTATCTTTGGAGACGACGATCAGAGAGCATTTCGGTAAACTGTAAATAACGTTAATAAAAATAAAGTACTTTACTTTATTAAACACATGGTGGTCATGGTTTAGCAGACATTTTGTTAATAACGTGTGAATAAAAAGTTTCTTTGCTGCTAGATAATTGTATCTCTGCTTTTACAAAAATGGCAGAACGGGGTGGAGTTGAACCGAGTGTCACCTCTGCAACCTGGAGAGGGGGCGGGGTATGAAGTGTCTCATTTGCATTTAAAGAGACCGCACCAAAACGAGTTGCTCTCAGACGCACATCAGAAAAGGGGTAGAAAAGGGGCCTGTGGAGCTATAATAATGAAGAATTCAGACCCAATCATTGCAGTTCTGCTTAATATAGACCACAAATGTATGATTTATATGTAAAAAAGAACGATTTAAAAGCATGATATGTCCCCTTTAAGGTTTATACATGCTAGCCTCCAGATAAATCTTTTAATTATTACTGCTGCCAGTTTGCTAAGTTTCAAATGGTTATTAAACAGTAAGCACAAACTATGCAAAAGCAGCAGCCCTTCCGGTGCACTCAGTGTCTCAATACAGGTATTTTCATTCACTCCTTCAAGTGGACTATATTAGTGGTCTAATGTAGGCAATAGTGTACACAACCCCTGTTTCTGCTTCTTCTTCACCTGTGTTTTGATCCTGAGATTCTGTACTATTTTAGAAGATGGCTAATAGCGCCCCCCATATTACAGTGAAAATATGGATTGCTGGAAAAGAGAAAAAAGAGTAAAGTAGATTTGAAGTAAATTCCAATGTACATGACCAACAATTCAGATACTCAGAATTAGGAACATATCTGTTTTCTTTATACATCAGTATTTTCAAACAATGTAAGTTTATAATACAGTAAAACTGTGGAAAAAGTATTTAATAGGCTACTAAATCAAAAGAGTAAACATAACTACAAACCAATTATACTTGGAATCCTTAATCATACTTTTAAGTATATCTCTTTTAAGTACAAGTGTAGGTCAAATATACTTAGATTTTTTTCCTCTGTCAGTAATTCAAGTATTCTTACGTGTATTTTGAAGTATACTGAGAATAAAGTACATTTCTGTGAAGTACATACAAAGTAGACTAAAAGTATACTTCCTTATTTTTAGATTAAAAGAATATATGAATAGCACACTTGAATAAACTTCTTTTTAGTAAGGGATGCTTTAAAGGTGCAGTGTGTGATTTTTAGCGGCATCTAGCGGGTCGGTTGCAAGTTGCACTAATGGCTCCGCCCACTGCTCACCCCTCCCTTTCGAAGAAGCTACGGTGGCTAAAACGGGACAAACATATCGTCGACTGAGACAGCAGAGAATAGCCAGAGTAAGCCGAGAGTGTGTAACATTGTCACTGTTGCTGTACCACAGTCCATTATAAACCACATCATGGATAAAGTTTACAAAGCCATAGTCAGGTGAGGTCTTAATACATAATATAATAATAGTAATCAGCTGATTGTCTCACAAACGTAACCAGCACATTTCTCCCCACATAGCAAACCCATAATACAGCGAGGGAAAAGAAGTACATGAAACTATGCAACTATATTTTTTTCTAACAGGGTTGTAAAGTTTACCTGGCTAATATGAGCTTACTGGGGCTGAGCTGGTTAAAGCGTAAAGCCTTGTTTAAACTCGACGCGTCCGCATGAGCCCAAAGGTGCGCGCGGCAAAAATTACATGATTGTAAAAGCGCGCGCGCCTCCGCATCCCTTAGACACCATTTACTGCACACAATAGGCTTTTTTTCTCTGATTTTGAAAACTCTTCACGAACGACTTAAAATGCCTCCAAGATCGTCTTGTCAAGATCGACGGGTTGGTGATTCCTGTAATATACTGTTTCACGGTCAATGAAAAGAGTACTCGGCGGTCTCACGAACGCAACCAGCACATTTATCCCCACATAGCAAAGCCATAACACAGCGAGGGAGAATAACTAAGTTACATGAAACAATCCAACTACATATTTTACACCACTGACAAGGGAAAGTCACTACTCACGGTGTCTATCTGGCTTCTAGCTTTCGGCGGCTTCTCTTTCAAGGTAGTAACGTAACGCGCTCTGTAGCGCTGTGTGTTCGCTGTCGGCTACGGTAGAAACATGACGTCACAATATGGAAACCTTCATAGAAGGGGATTCCCGCGCCTATGTAGATATAAATGACTCATTCTAAGGTAATACAAACTTAACGGTTCATTAAGTCAGGTCTTTATACACCACTAAACACATAGTTATGGATCTTATATTGCATTTCTGTCAATAGATCCACAGAAATATTTCACACTGGACCTTTAAAATGTAGCCAAAACATATGTTTTGAAAAAGCCTTTACATCAGGAATGTACCAGTGATGTTTTCTAGTTAGGCAGCTGACTAGGTCCAGGAATACAGCTTATAAAATCACCTACTCCACTTCAGAATCCCGTTTACAGTTCTTTATTATTTCCATTTCCTCTCTTTTCCTTCCCTTTGATCTCAGCAGTGGATCAAATCACACTCCCCACAACATTCTGATGTTTTGGAATTATCTTGTGTCCATCACTTTACTCTTTCTCCATATGGGTATTTTGATAAATGTTTCAGTCTGAAACTTAATCCATCTCTCTTTGTCAGAGAGTAATAGCCTGTAGCCCATTTCTCTGTTTGTATTATTCTCTGTCCTTCTCTTCTCCTCATGTGCTTCCTGTTTTGAGTTATGCTGAGGGGTCTCAGCATGGGCCCCTGCTCTGGACCCCACCAACGCTAAAGTATATCTCCTGTTTACTGCCCTTGAGGGATACCTGTCATTCCACCTTTGCTATTGTGATCACTATAGCAATACACAAAATTCCATGGAGCACAGGCCTTGACCCCTGCCCTCCCCTTTATAAAGAGCCGACCTTTGACTCCCACTGCACCTGGAGAATACAAAAAAACTTGTGCAATGAAACAGAGAAAAATGCCTGCACATATAAATATGCGTTTAAAAATAAATGAATGAAATATGCAGTGTCCAAAAGTGATGTCTGGCCTAGAAAAACGGACATCATTGTACTATTTTAGAAGATGGGTAATAGCGCCCCCCATATTTAGAAATGTGTTGATAATGCTAATGGTGAAGCTAGGTTTGTCTGTTTCAGCATTCTGGTTTAATATTGTATTTACCCTGTAACTACACAGAACAAGGGGGTAACAAGCGCCACTTTAATTTACAGCCCGCAGGAGTTACACTTACCCTGTAAACACACAGTTGAAACGGGTAACAAACACTACTTACTATGTAACAATACGAAACAACACTATTTGCACAGTAATTACAGAGAAAGGTACTCTTATTAAGAAAACAAAACAAAAAAACGTTTTAATTACACAGTATATTTGGCCTGACATTTAAATGTCATTACAATACAATGTGATAAGGTAAGTACTGTACTACATGGTACGTTCCAAATTAAAATCATAGCTGAAACTATTTTTTTTGGCTTAACGTTAAGTAGTTTAGTAAGAAAAGCCAATAAATTCAATTTTTATCTTACTGTGCTTACATACAGCCATATATATATATATATATATATATATATATATATATATATATATATATATATATATATATATATATATATACGTTTTATTTACAACCCACCCCACAGATGTCAAAATTACCCTGTAACTACATTGCACAAGAACATATTTTGCCAGAAATGAGATAAAAACTTTTATACAACAGATTTTTGCCTGGAATATATTAACAGAATAGGTACCAGTTAGTTTTAAAATAATTACATTATAGATAATTTGCTTGTATATCTGGTTGTACCCCTTTATTACCCAAAACTTAACATATTGTTCCCTTATACCTACACAGAAGTACACTATAATTACAGAAACGTACACCGTAATTTCGGTTTACTTACGCAGTTGTTTTCGGGTCGTAATATAAAGTGTTACCAAAATATCTCATGATATGACCTCTTTTAAAGTATATTGGCATTGACACAGGCGCAGCAATAAACCTATGACCTCATGCATAAAGTATAGACACACATACTAGACATAAGTGTCTGACTGTAACTGTATTCAGTTTCTAAAGCTCTTCAGTCTTGAAGACTCTCTCTCTCTCTCTCTCTCTCTCTCTCTCTCTCTCTCTCTCTCTCTCTCTCTCTGTCTCTGTCTCTGTCTCTCTCTGAATCTCTCTGTTTCTGGTTTTTCTAGCCTAAGGGGAGTGTGTTACCCAGCTGCTACTTTTACCAGTAAAAGTGATCCGTCTGTTGATGGAGGTGAAGAAAGGGTAGTTCAAACACAGATATCGTGTCTGCAATCATAAGAGGCCCGACACTGATGATGGTTTGCACACTTTGCTAGTAGCGCTTTGAGGCCGGCTCTCTATTGTGTTGGTGTATGTGTTTAAAAAATGTCAAATAGACCAACTGTCAGAGCGTCAAAGTAATCCAGACGTATTTTCCCCTGTTGCTCTCTTTGCACTGAAATTGTGCCAGTTTTTTGGAATGCCATTATGTTCCCCGAAGGCAAAGCCAAGACTCTGTCCTGGCACAAACACACAGACACACACACAAAGTCATTCTCTCCCTCTCTTTTTGGCTCAGACCAGGACCGGTGGCGCCACATAGCAGCATTGCCGATGTGGCACAAGAATACAGTCAAACACACAAAAATGAGCTGACCAGCTTACACAGACTTCAAAATCAGAAAAATGCTGAAACAGAAACCATTGGAATTGGAAGCGGCAGGAAAGTGTTTGATTCTAACTGGCCTTATAATTTCCCCCCGTCATGTCAGAAAGCTTTCTCACCTTCTGCCCTGTCCAACCTGGAGTACTGTTGGTTAACTTGGCTCAGTTTATCCGAGGGCTGTCACACCATCCAGCTCAGCAAGCCTGCAGAGAGGCCTTGCTGTCCGTCTGTGGCCCTGGCACGTCCCATCTGGCCCCTAACTGCCCTCCTTTACTAGCCCCCTGCAGTCAAACTGTGTGTCCTCCCCACAAACCTTCCCTCTCCAGACATCAGCCCTGCGACAGACAGTACACAACTTAGTCAATCAGAACGAGTCTCAAAGGTCTCTACAGAGTCTCTACAGTAACAAAAACAGCAAAATCACCCCAAAATCAATAATCTGTCAAACAAAAAAGAGAAATCTTAAATAATGACTCAAATTAGTCAACTTAAAGTTACTGAAATGGAAAATCATCTCCTTCGCAGTAGCTTTCAAACATCATTCACATTTGTGTACAGTTAACTTGTTGCACCACGAGACACATGAATCAATGATGTTTGACGTTATTTAAGTCAAACTTTGCGCAATGCGAGTGTAAAGGCGATTTGAAAGCTACAGCAGACTTTGAAGATTTCCAATACTGCCTCAGTTATATGGACTACTTTCCTGTCCTTTTTAGAGCTTGGCAGCTCTAGTGCCCATTTACTTTTAATGAATGGAAAATTATCTATTACAACTCCTCTATTGAGTTTCATGGATGAAAGACAGTCATATGGGTTCGGAACAACAGAAGGGAGAACAAATGATGACAGAATTGGTGAACTATGACTGTAGCTCTTAGGGTCAGCGAGAGGGTGGAAAATGGTCGTGTAAAACTAAATCATGACTGCATTTGGCAGAAGAACCCTTGACAAACTTTATCAGTGGAGAAATAAACTGTCACATTAATTTAGAATATGGTTCCTTTATCATTTTCCTTTCTAGTCAACAGAACAACTGTACAATATGTTATACTCAGGGACAGGCTATGCTGTAATGTAACAGACTAAAAGTTGTCCTGGGCCGCATGGAATTTAGCAAGAATACTGAAAACAATGTTTAAATAATTCAATATATCCTGATTCCAGAGGTACACTTATGATGACTAACCTGGCAAGATATTGGAAAGGTATAGACAGTGAATATATTCCTCTTGTAATCCTTTCATATTAAGACAATAAAGTGACAAAAGGTCTGGACACTTGAGACATGCCAGGATAAAATGACAATTATTAAGGGTCTTTTGCGTAGTCCCATCTGCCTATTGTTTCCTCTCCATGTGAAGACCTCAGATTTCTTTCCTGTGGAAAGCAGCTCAGGTGATGGGAGTAATTTGGAGAAGTTGGGTTGGACATGAGTTTAGATTGAGGGTTGTTTTGGTGTAGTACTTCATGTAAGGTGTTTTAGGGGGTTATTAGAGGGGTCTGGAGCAGAGCGGTGTGGGCGCCAATGGCAGAGGGACAGCTGGAGACCAGGAGTGCCAAACTGAGATCAGAGAGCTCATCTTACAGTCACTGAATATGCAATAGCACTTTCTTTCTGTCTCACACACTTATGTGTATACCGTATACAAACACACAAAACCACACAATGTCATGCTCTCAACCCCTTTCAGGCTCAGTAACAGTTTCAATCACCAACTACTATACAAGTCTATAGCAGGCTACTATAACCAGGTTGGCGCCATATTTAATTTTTTGACAGGATAGAAGTACGTACAGTGTGTTCCCATCTGCCCTCCTTGACTAGCCCCCTACATTAAAAACGTGTTTTGTTAAGATTGTAGGTTTATCCCTTACAGCTTAATTTCATCCACTTAAAATTGGTGTTAATTGTCATAATTTTTGAATTTGTCCCGTATTATATTACTTTACAAAACTGTTGAATTAACAACTTAAATCAGCTTAAAGTGGCAGGTTGGTTTCACTCACTAATGGACTGCAGACTACTGTAACCCAGAGTCTCTGGTCAAAAAAGATACTGTATTTGGACATCACAAGAGCTTTGTTGTGTATGAAGTAACAGATGACATTCAAATATGACAGGGTTTCAGGAGGGCCACATGCTGAGTTTAATGGCATATTGATCAATGCGACAGGGCGCTAAAACTTACTTACCTCAAGCTCCATTTGCAAAATTGGCATGCCAAGTTGGCCTCTTTTCCCTAGCCATGATCGCGTCTATATCCTCCTCTTTCGCTTCCTCCTTTTTTTTCAATGCACATAAAAACCACAATTGCCAAAATATGATTAATCTTGCTCTATTTGTTGACCATTAGCGCATGCTGATAATGTTTACACTAACTTGCTTCATAGCCTACGATTCAATATGTGTCATCTTGCAGTCTACACACATGTTGTTCCCAAGTTTATTAGATCCATGTCAGTGTGATCTATAATGATCTTATAGTCTTATAGGATTGCCGAAATCACACAGTCTGTAGCAGGCATAAAATATGACATTTGACTGCTTGACCTTTCCAACCTCAGGATGGCGTGTTCAATGGTTTGTAATGTTGTTTAACAACATACCGTTTTGTTCAGCTGATGAAACATCTTTCCAAAAAACTTTCAGAAGAAAATTTTTTTTTTTGAAAGGTTTAAAAGTTGTGATTTTTGAAAATGACTTGTGATCTAGAACCAGTGCATGCCATTGTAAAGACTCTAGGTCTGTCCCTCACATCCTTGTTTTCATTCATGTAAAATTCAATATACCATCTATCCTGACTAAGGTCTATTGGTGTAAATTGTCATAATTTATGAATTTGTGTCCCGTAAGGTTACTGTTCAAGCCTTATAAATAAACAGCTTAAAGCCTAAGGTGGTTTGCTGGTCTTTCTGGCCACCAAATTGTCTTCCACTGGTCAGGTTGGTCTAGTTTTCTGGTTTTAGAGGGTTTTGAGGCAGCTGGTCAGACCGGAAAATCCACTAGCTTAGGATCTAAACCAACAGAACACCAAGACCATCTAAGACCAGCATAATACATGTTCTTGCATTCAATAACAGCTAGAAGCTGTTGACATACCATATTACATACCACAGCTTGACATACCATATTATGGCGCTCATTGTACAAGATGCTAGAAAAACAACAAATGTTTACAGTAGATGGAACAGCAAAAATGCATCTTGAGTGAATAACCCCTTCGGCTGGTTTAAGCTGTTTTCCCAGCAGGGAGGTTATTTGAAATTAGCAATTCTGTTCTACAAACAAATCAGTCAAAGTTTTGTTGCTCCGTTTTGTGTTGAATAGAGCCGATTGTGCGGGTGTGTAAATATGTCACCACAAATTCATAAACAACTGGGTTGATTATGGACTCAATGACTGTTTATTGGTGTATGGCACACAATACATATATTAACAGTGTTTCATAATGTATAATAGAATATGAATGCAGTGACATCATCCCATAAAACGACTTTGTTTTGGCCGGCGTGCAGGGTTGTGCTAGATTATTTTGTTGCCATGTGAGAGAGTGTACCTTAGTAACTGTTGTCGTCAGCGACGGAATGGAATAAGGTGACATCAGCGAGCGTCGTTACGATGAGACAAAGATTCTTTTCAGTCGGGGTGAACGAAACCTGACCTTAACGTCCTGAGTCCAGCGATCAAATTCACGATGACACTCACTCTGTATGTCCTTAAGATTTAGAGATAATGAGAAACAAGAACTTTGAGACTGAATGAGATAAATGAGGAGAGAGAGAGAGACACAAAGAAGGACAAAGACAGAAAGAGAGGGAGACGGGGGGAATGGTCTTTGTTAATCCCTGCACATCTGGCTTCTATTAGGATGTGGGGGCCGCTAAAATAATGTTTTTCACCCTGCAAGCCTTTCTGTGCTATAAATTACCCACCAGCCACTGTGCCTTCTCTCTCTCCCATCCAGTCTCTCTCTCTTTCTCTCTGTCCATCATTTTCCTTTTTAAGACATAAAGCCCCTCCCACTCTCCGTCTACTTCTTCCTTCATGTCTTCCTCCTTTCTTCTTTCATCATTTCTCCACCTTCCATTCCATACAGGAATACATCTCTCTCCTCCTCGACCTCTCATCACACTCGTCATTTCTCCTCATCCATTCTTTCTCTGAGGGGATCAGTCGACACTAAATATCTCTTGTTGTGGCCAACATTTACGTATATAATATGTATTGTTGTGGCAAAACTCCTGTTAAACATCATCACTGCGTAAGAGACACTCAGAGTCAAATTAATAAAAAAGAAAAGTATTTATTCTTGCAAGAATAGGCCCAGTCGCCAACACAGCAGTTACCCTGTGAAGTGAGTGACGCGCACCAGGAAGACATGAGACAGCCTTTATACTCTTTTCAAGGTTCCTCCTCACAGCAGCTACCCTTTCACCCACTCAGATAAGGTCCCCACTGCTGTTCAGTTTCTACTAAAGATACATCCTGGCCCTGAAATAAACTAGCCAAATCTTGACCATTCCTAAGGTCAAGATGTCCTGTCCCATATATTCCTGAAACGTCACGCACAAGCACGTACACACACATACTTTTACACATTGAATAGGATCAATCCCTTATGATATCTGTTAGGAATAAATGACTATTAAAATTTCTACAACAATTCCCCACTTTTTATCATTCTGATTACCCATAATCACAATAATAAACAAAAAGACAAATTTTAAGTCATATCATCACGCTACTCTTCATCTCTGGTCTTCGCATAACTGATCACTCTTCATAAACATTTGTGAAATATTATTTAGAAAAGAAAAAGCTTAGGCTGTTTTGCAAGGATAGTCCCTTAAATATTAGCAAGCAAGTAAAGAATTTAATTAAAGCCGGGCTAAATGAATAGGCACTGCTATTGCACTCTCGACCTAGATCGAACCCTCAGTCACCTCAATTAAATAAGAAATAGTGTACAGATTACTTAGGAAAACAACACCATCAATTCACACTGGTTATTTTAGCAGGTCATCAAAAATACAAAGAATAAACGTAGAATAGAATCCTTCATTTCAAACCCTCTCCTTGTACGCCACCTCGTAACACGGATGACCGCTGTTTGTAACCTTCTTTAAATCTTTGCCCTTAATCTTTCTCAGAAAATAAAAAAAGAATAGAAGAAAAACAAACAGAACATACATTTAACACATCTCACTGTAGCTTCCGCTACCTGTCTCGTCGCATTTTGTTAATCCTTGGGATAGACTGTCATTTTTTTTTTTTTTACCAATTGAACAGACAGCAGGTTTTCACCTGTTTCTGTTATCGTATTCACCCATGAATAACAAAATTATCATAACACATACAATTCTAACTCCTACCATTAAGCCTTTTCCATTAAATTTATGTCCATCTCCACATTTTATTCACTTCTAATTCAATTTATTAAGCTCTATTGAATGCACTGTTTAACAAATCTAACCAGAGAAGTCTTATAATTTTATCCGTTCCTCTAACCAAATTAGTTGTTCAAAATTAACTCTACTATCTCTAGTACGGACACATCAATCAATAGATTTTCTACATTTACAATCAAATCAATACCTAGTTCGATTCAATCAAACAAAATCATCAAAATCATCACAAGAACAGAGACTTCTGTTAAACTTAAACCGTCAGTTGGCAGTTGGTTCCTCCAGGTGTGTTGATCATCTTGTTCGCCCCACGGACGTCCGTGTTCGCCAGGGTGACACTTTGCGTGCCGTTGCAATGGTCTTTCCCTCGTAGGCGAGGCAGACAGTTACTAGCACCGTCTTCTTTAAACCTCACTTTCTGCTCTATTGGATGGTTGAGGCCTGTTGGTGTTGTCTAAGGTGAGAGGCTTGGACCCAGGTGTCACACTCTCCAACAATTTTCTGATCCTTACAAGGTCTTCCCTTTTAATCACGACCGCACCCCCACTGGAATGAACCATTCCTTGCCGGCTGTCACCTGTGAATGGAGACCTTAACTATTTTGTTAGTGATGCTTGTCTAGCCGCTCGTCCCTTTTGGTGTGACCTGTGGAATCAACAGCCTGAAACATATTATCACCGGATAATTTCTTGCTCATTTAATAGCACTCAGGGTCCTTTTCCCCTGAAAAACACTCAACCCACTTTGCTCATGTCCACAACACAATATTTATATATTTGGAACAGAATCAGTTCTGTTTGCTGCAATCCATCCTGACATTCTGTAAAAGGAAAGTCTTAAGTTATGCGCTGTGCAGGTGTGGAACCTTTCTCCTACAATAATAACCCAGGCCAGGATAGTTAGCCAAATTCATCCATAGCCATCATTTTATTGGACACATTCTGCCCTGTATCAAAAGTCTGCATGATCTGTAGAGAAAAACATATGTCGAGGTTATTTTCAGATAGTAAAGTACACGTAGTTTCTTTTGTCTGCTGTGCTGCCGCAGCCTTCGCTGCTGCATCTGCCCTGGCGTCTCCTATTGAAACAGTCCTGCAATTTTGTTATCAGCGTGTGCGGCACACTTACAGACAGCAACTTTTGTTTGGAACGGCCTTTTACCCAATTAAACCCAGTGTCCTCCCAACATATATTGTCCTTTAGTAACCCATATTTTGTCAATCCTTACCATCTCCCTTTTGATGCACGACTCAACTCGTGCATCAATTTAAACTAATTTGATTTGCCATCAACACCAACCCAAACGGCATCCTTCAGCCAAATTTCCTCCAGACATCTTTCTCTGTCTCTGAAACAAAGTATTACGTTCTTCACTTAAAGCCACAATCTCATCTTCTTATCAAAGTATTTGAAGGGCAACGGCCCTGAGTCTCACACTGAATCCTGCTTTTCAGGCCTGTTGTTTGGTCTCTCAAGTCAGTCATCTACAAACATTTCCAAAGTCATCAATTGTTTCTATCAGGTCAGGTCGTGCTGTACAGACTTGGTCAATGTCAGTCAATCATTTTCCCCCCTTTTCATCACAATACTCATAAATGTGAGCGGCTCTCTTGCTAATTTCATGTTGACTTAGCCAATATGTCACTGTGTTGTTGCCATCAAATCTATAACATTTTCATTTATCTCAGCCCATGCCAGATGGTAATCTACAACTCCACAATTCCAATTTACATCAAATACTTAAACTGATCCAGAACGTAATTCAAATCAACATCATAAAGACTTCATTAAAGTAATTAATACCAGACAGAGCTTGATCACCAATCAGTTTAAAGCTCGTCCTATGTTCTGTATCATCTTTTCACCTAACAGAATTAGCAGCTTCCTTTAAAATTTGTCATTTGCCAAAAGCCATCCTAGTGGGTAATGACACAATATACACCCCATTCAGACTTAGTATTAGTACCCCAAACTAACACATAGTCACATACAAGACAAAGTGCTGTCATCATCACACACACTCACACACTCATATTAGACACGCATGTCAACTGCTCCTTTTCAATATATCGTCTCTAAAAGATTTCAATTTTAAGTACGATTTTAAACTTCACATTTTCCTCTAGGTTTACCTAATTTTAAATGGTATCTTGACCAGTTTCAAATCATGTCTGTTCATTATTCATTTGATTTTTAGAAAAGGCAGCTGGGTTGTTTTGGTTCCTTATCATTATTTTTCTTCAGCTTGCTCTAGCAGGCCGATACAAGAAAGAAAGAAAGAAAGACACAGTTACCATCCCTTCCTCCAACTCAGGCAGTCTCTCTCACTATTAACAAATAGTATTTTCCACAGCCTTCTAAGACTGTAACTTAGACAAAATTTAAATTCATTACAATAACCTTTGACCATTCATCTTTGTTATGCACACCTTTCTTAAATCTACGAAAGCTGTCTTCATCTTTAGTCAGCACCATATTTACTGACCTTCAGGAGTTAAAACTATTTTATAGACATATTAGTTAAAAATCAACACTTCTGTACATTTTCTTGCCTATAATACAAGTTTGCTACTGTCTCCACAACAAATAATGGCAATCCCCTCCTGGGTCAGCTGGCTCTTGAAAGGCCATTGGCTCTTAAGCTATAATCTCCATCAGGGTGTTGTCCCCCTGGCATAGTTGCAGACACTTGTCATAATGAAAAACAAGCCATACAACCAATGCGGTTTCTTCCTGCGAGTGGTATAGAGGAAACTCACATTTTCTGGGTCAGACTGCCGTAACTCCTCACAGCGCATCTCACCTCTCAATGCTCTGCTGATCCCAGTGGCCACCAGTAATCAGCCCTCAACTCTCATACCTTTCTCACGTATAACACCTCCATCCGGAGGTGCCCAGTGTTCGTGACCCCCTGCGTTGGGCTGTCCCCTGGCCAGGAAGATCATCCCGTCATTGAGTAGCCACTCGTACACACTGGTGACCGCTCTTTCCCATCACACAATCAGTTTTCCTCAACAGAACTCAGCTGTTTTCTGGAGCTTAGGAAAGGCACGTTCAAGAGTCACCAGAGCCATTCCGATTGCCTAATAGTGTTCACACAGGGAGACAGGTTAATAACAGCAGTATTTAATCACTTAAATCCATTAACCATCTTAATCATCAACCTAGCTACTTAGATTATACTCAGTGAATTTAGATCACAGCCATACATTCAGTGTACTGTTACTGTTCATCTGTAGCCATAGCCTTCGGCCCTGTTTCATGGTGGAAACTTAAAGATGTTACTGGTCCTCTATCGTTTAAGATCTGCATCATTATTTTAAAGACTTCTTTAAAGTCATTCAGTTTTACATTTAAAACATTCTCAAATACAAATTGCCCACTTAATGGCAATGATTTATTTTAACATCTCTGTGTCTGATTTTCAACTGAAACACTGTGCTTTTACTATAAATAGCTTATTACTTATGAAACAGGCTCAAATAACAACTTTTAGCTGACATGATTGAGAGAGACTCTGAGACTTTCAGGACTGGCACACTGTACTCTCATAAACTTCTAACATCAAACTCTATCTACCATCTTTTAACTCTATCCCAGCTTAAGGCATATTTGCCAGAAATTACGTGTTTCCAAATAAACATTTTTATAGTTGTCTTTTGCCCATATCTCATGGAATTTAGACATTAGAAATTTCCACTCAGATTGAGTCTCTGTCGTACTGGCGGTTTTCAGCCACAGCAGACATCAGATTCAGATAAGCGAGCTGTTTCATTACAGCCAATAACAAACTTATCTTTTGAAAGCAAAACATCAACTTCTAGTTCTTTCATGGTCAAAACACTAACAGAACACATTTTACATTTAACAACTGTTAATCCAGTAGCCTATTACTTCTACTTATTTGATCTTAAATACAAATAATTATTCTAGTTCTCAATTACCATAGCTTAATATCTGACTTCAACGTTTTTTCTAGGAGTTTATCACTCTCCAATCGGGATTCACACTAACTTTGACAAGGCTACTCTGCATCTTTTGCAGTTATTATAAATCATCCGTGAGATTTGTCTCTCTATATAACCTGAACCCTTCTTAAAATGTTGAATTAAAACACAATCATCCTTTTAGTTACTTTTATATATTTTCAACTTTCATCAAACTGTTTCACTGTTTCAAAAAAAATGACTATTATAGATCTTTTCTTCAAAAAGAATTCACTTTAAGACTTCAATCTTTTGACCTTGTTTTTATCTCTTATTCTTTCTCAGACGAAAATGTTAATGTCGTCATTTAAACACTGATCTACTTTCAAACCCACATTATTACCAGAAATGTGTCATTATCACATTTTCAAACACCTTCTCGGTGGGCATTTACAGTTACGTGTTAAATGGTCCTGCTGACCACAATTAAACCACTCTCTGTCGGCTCCAACTTACTGCACATCACTGAAGCAGTGTGTCCCATTCAGGAATGCAAACAGAGCTGATTAGCAGTTCTCTGTATTCTTTTACAATCCACCAGTGGCGGATTCAATCCCAATAGCCGAATCATAATCTTTATCATTATTATTGGCCGCACATCAATTTTCTTAAGCTGCATAAGTTGTTTGCACAAAGTTTTCATTTAACTTTAGTCATACTTGTCCAGGGAAATGATCCCTGACCCAGAATTTCCATTATAAAACAGACATCTTTTGCATTAATTACTTAATATCAACAAGTATCCGACATTATACATTATTGATTTACAGAATCTTTGGTCAAAGTTGTCTTTACATTTGACTAATTTGGTATTATCAGCAACAACACTGATTACAGAACAAGTATATATTTAATGTCCGGAAGCCGGGCTGAATAAGCAAACACTGTTGCTGTACTCCCAGCATAGCTGGACCCTCAGTCACTCCTCAGATATTAAATACAGACATCGTCTACAATCATAAATACCAGGCTATATGCATTCGTTTTTTATAAAACTATAATTTCCATAAATTCTGTCAGACATTTTATTTTCATCACATATAGGTTTCCACTATATGTCTTCTCAATCTTTCCCTACATGCCAGTTCCTTCTGTATCCTCTCCTTTCTTTTCTCTACATGCCAGTTCCTTCATTATCTAACCAGTACATGATTGTTTAACTACAATCCCCACACACACATATCTCACACACCAACCTTCTTGTTTTCCCTTCACTTCCCTCTTCCATCAAGTTTCTCACTTACAGTTCCACTCTATTTCTATCACTCTATTTCACACAGACAGCCTTATTGCTGCTTGCTACTTCAATCCTTATCATATAAATTTAAGTTCTATAGACATCTAATGTCATGCATCCATTTACTGGATGCATAAGTAAAACCCTATTTCTCTCTGCAGTTCGACTTTTTTTTTTTCCCTTTTTTTTTTTTTTTTTTTTTTTCTCAATGTCTAACATACATTTTCCCTCATAATATTTCCTCATTTGAAAAAAAAACAAAAAAAAAAACGGTGTGTCAAATTTGGCAATCTTGCTCTGAGATTTTCCCATACTGGCTGTTTCTGTTACTCTGTGGATTTTTGTTCGACGCTGCGTCTACTAATCTGATGGACGTCTCCACCAGATCTGATCCACTTACCCTCAGACCAGGCAGGGCGCACCCAGTGCTTTCCTGACGGATCGATTAACTCCCAGTAAACTGCTACGTGAGTATCCCTCGATTTGCAAAATCGCACCCAGTGCCTTATTTTGCAAATACGCTCCTCACGCAGTTAGCCCCACTGCATTAACCCTTGACCCGCCCGTAAGTCTCAACCGACCCCCAATTGACTGCCGTACGAAGCTCACTCGATTTGCAAAACCGCACCCAGTGCCTTGTTTCGCAAATACGCACTTTCGCACATTCCTAGCAGTGTTGTACCGGTGCTCTTGACTTACACCACAGAAACGAACAGACCCAGCCACTATGGTTTTACCCACAATTGAATAATATTTTAACCCAAAATAAAATATTTTAGCCGTCTCTTACCAGAGATGTCTTGGATTGCCACGGGTTCGTTCTCATTTGATTCCAGTGGAGCCCCTCCTGGCCCTGATAGCGGTCGGCCCCTCTCTCTGAAACTTACGAGGTAGAGCTGGAACTGCTCAGTCCAGGTGGCCAAACACCGTCCGCTCTCAGGTCCAGAAGGCACTTCCAAGGAATCCCACTCTTCTGACACCAAATTGTTGTGGCAAAACTCCTGTTAAACATCATCACTGCGTAAGAGACACTCAGAGTCAAATTAATAAAAAAGAAAAGTATTTATTCTTGCAAGAATAGGCCCAGTCGCCAACACAGCAGTTACCCTGTGAAGTGAGTGACGCGCACCAGGAAGACATGAGACAGCCTTTATACTCTTTTCAAGGTTCCTCCTCACAGCAGCTACCCTTTCACCCACTCAGATAAGGTCCCCACTGCTGTTCAGTTTCTACTAAAGATACATCCTGGCCCTGAAATAAACTAGCCAAATCTTGACCATTCCTAAGGTCAAGATGTCCTGTCCCATATATTCCTGAAACGTCACGCACAAGCACGTACACACACATACTTTTACACATTGAATAGGATCAATCCCTTATGATATCTGTTAGGAATAAATGACTATTAAAATTTCTACAACAGTATATATACATTTTTTAATTTGCATGCGGCTAAGAACAATTATGTATTTTTTTGTAGCATGGTATTTTATGCTAGAGCTATCAATTTTGTAATTAATATATTATTGTTTTTTATATGAAAAATTATATTATTGTACATTTGATAAACTTATGTTCAATAATATGGACATGTGCAAATACCTTGATTTGGACATGTACTGTGGTAATACTACTATATTTATGAAGTACTATGGTATGTGAATATGACTATCATATAATCCATGGTACTGCATATATCAAAGAACCACAGTACCACCAAAGCATTGTAATGCCACAAGACATCTTAACTATCTTAAAGGGTTAGTTCACCCTAATTTTTTTAATTCTGTCATTAATTACTCACCCTTATGTCGTTCCAAACCCGTAAGGTTTGTTCATTGTTGGTTGATAGATTTCTGTCCCTCCATTGACAGCTACGCAACTACCTCTTTGATGCTTCAAAATGTTCAAAAGATATTGAAAAACTATTCCATATGAATTGGATTAGTTAAAAAAAAAAAGATTCAAAATCATTGAAAATGTTTGAAAAACATTTTTCCAGAAAAGACAATTCACTTTACATGTTGCGCAGATTAAATTTAGGCTTTTAAACACATATATAAACATTCATCAACACACAGTTATGGTAAACTTGCTTGATGTGCGAGGACCAATGAGGTTTTTTCTCGTGTGTTATGCAGCAGGTTTGAGCTTCCGCAAGAACCAACAAGGTTTGTTTTCATGCGTCAAGCAAGTACAGCTGGACTAAACTGCTCAATTCATAAGGATTCGTTTTACAATCTCTTCATGAACTATTTGAGCAACAAAGTGGTAGTTGTGTAGCTGTCAATGGAGGAACAGAAATCTTTCAGATTTTATTTAAAATATGTTCAATTGTGTTTTGAAGATGAATGAAAGTCTTATGGGTTTGGAAAGACCTGATGGTGAGTAATTTATGACAATATTTTCAATTTTGGGTGAACTAACCCTTTAAGGCCTCGATATAATTCAAGCAAAATTAAGGAATGTACTGGTGTAACGTCATTTCAAAGAGTCAGGCCAAAATGAAGTTCATTCTGAGATTATTTCGGGAGTTCGGAACAGCTTGCCGGAGCGATATTTTCAGAAAAGTACACTCCGGCTGGTAAACCCCTTGGTCAATTGCGATTATGAAATAGCCCCCTTTTTTGATGTGGAAATCTTCTCCTGTTTATTTCTTCTATTCTGTCTGTCGGGGTCAGACACAATTAAAAACACGAACACATGGGAGAGCTGCTTTAGAAATTGTTTATTTCCCCACATATAATACCGGAAAACTGCTTGCTTTAAATCTATTGTAGAAAATACTGTATAAATAAACGTGACATGACATGGTTGGAGTGCCGAATTGCAGAGCTCGTGCAAACATTGCTATGATCAGATGCTTTCTTAACTGCTGTTTTCTCACTGCTGTCATTTTTGTTTTTATTTAGAGAAAAGTGCACAGCACATATTTACATATTCATCTAAATGCCGCTCTCAGCCATGTGAGAAGCATCAGGATGTTCACTAAGAGTATATTGTTGCAAAAGTATTTCTAACCTTCTTTTTTTTTTACTATCCCCAAGCGATAAATGGACAAAGAACTAATCGGGGCCTTTAAGCAGCAAGAATGTCTTGGTTGGCAGTTTTTTTTTTTTTTTAACCAGAATGACCATTTTGAATGACCAGTTTCACTGATTCATAAAGCAACCTGGAACATCACTGGAACATTAACGGACCAGTAGTCTAGTCTATGCTGCTCATTCATTCTTGGTACCAAGAAGAAATTTATAAGAAAGAGTGAGACTGAGAGAGAAGGAAAGAGAAAGAGTAGTCATTTTTGGATGAGGCCTGGCGGCGGGGCCAGCGTGGGGCCGGCTCAGGGTGTCTGCTGAGGGGCCGTGGGGTTAAAGGGTGGAGGGTCAGTGCCTCTTCACCAGAAACTCCAATTAGCTAAATTGGAGCTGACAAGGAACAGCAGATGAAAGGAGCAGAAGATTGGCTAATGAGCAGAGCTGAGCACTAATGATGAGTATGCTAGTTCAGATTGGGTCCCATTAAGCACCTGTTTACCCAGGCTGCACTGGGGCGCAGCTGGGTCTGACAGCAGGGTGAACGTGCCATTCGCCGATGGCCGCTTTTCCACTGCCATCAAGCAAATGCATCTGCTGCTGCGAGGGACGCATTTGTCTCGCTTACATACTGACAGGCTAATCAGAGAGATCAAATCAGCACCATAGTGAGTACACAGCTCAAGGCAGCGGCCTCAGGGAACAACTATTATAGTCATTAGCATAGCTTTACCTCACTGGCTAAATCTGTCTGTATGCTAACCTTCAGACCAGACTAGCATCAGGCAGCATGATTAGTATCGACGTAAGAGAAACGAAAGTTTATGGGTGTTTGCGTGTGTCCGCACTTGCAGACAAAGAGCAGTTTTATCCACTGCTTGTATGAATGAGGCTGTTGTAAAATGGAGACTTGTGTTATGTCAGTGCAACACATTACCTCATCCGTTTTAAAACGGCCCCCTTAAATGCTGTTATGATTAAGTTCGTCAACTAATTGGCTTTTGGCAGAAGAGTCATGCCCGTTCAAAGGGAGGAGGATTAAGATAAGATTCATTAACTTCCACAAAAATCTATTTGTGTTTTTTGTTAATTAAATTAAATTAAATTAAATAAAAATTAAACTTGACTGATGCACAATTATGGTAGGTTAAACATTGAGTCGTACCTTCAGCAGAATATTTGCTTTATTTAATATTTGCAGACAGTCTACTGACTATAAGTTTGCAACTACATGTCAAATTATTCTAACTCTAACTCTAGTCTACTAATACTCTAACACTCTAATGAGAGCTAGGAGACATGTAGGTGCAACGTTACTTATAGTCAAGAGAATGTGTTAAAGGGACCATCAAAGGGACCACCAAACACATTTTAGACAAAAAAGATTAAAATAAATAACCTAACTGCATAAGTGTGCACACCCCTGAATTAATACATTGAAGGATTTATACCAAGGTCCCGTTATATGCTAAACATTACTACATTAACACATCTTACACTTTGATGAGAAGTAATTTTTTCCTTTATTTTGTATTTTTCATAACAAATCCTGAATTGAGTGAGCCTGGACAAATAAAATAAATTAAATAAAAATAACCCCACCTTAACCTTACATATTGCAGACTAGGTTAAAATGAGTAAGAAAGACAGAAAGAAAAAACGGGCTACAAACTAGTTCAAAACATCTCTGTAGTGAAGCATACGATCTACATGTTACAGTAGCGTGTGTTGGAGAAGCCCACAACCCACCGCGGGTGTTCCTGGGAATGGTGCCATGTTCTCAGTTGTGTCCTCTGCCTCAAATCTCCACCCCCCATCACACCATCATAATTACCTTGAGGATTTCTCCTCTTTAGTCCAGCTTGTCTCTGTTTGCCCGGCTGCCAGCTCCTCAGATGTCGCTAGAGAAGCATGTCATGAGCTCAGTAGCGTGGACGGGCCTGAGGAGAGTGTGTCTGCGGCCTGTCGCCTGTCTGCCCACACGACTCTGAGAAGAGACACTTCTTCTGCCTGTTTTCATATGTCTGCGGAGCAACTAATGTCCTCTATAAGGGCATATGCTATTGTCATTCCGGGTTTTTTCTCTTTCGCATATTATAGTCTTTCTCACTGGAGCTCTCCTTCCCTCTCTCTCTCTTTGTCTTGGTCTTTCTCTCACATTTGGGATGAAACGTGACTCTCTTTCATGTTTGGGCTGTGTGTATCCCCTCTGTGTTTTATCTGTTAACTATTGAGCTATCAAATTCACCTTTCCCCGAAGTAAGACTGCTGTGGTTAATCTCAGTCGTCGTCACTCTCGAGCTCAGGTAGGACGATGAGATGATGGTATTGTTGGGGATGATGTATGGATAATCCAATGTTGAAGCTACTTTGAAACTGGAGTTTGACAAATTATCCATCACTTAAAGCAGTTAGACTCAAACTAACCTACAAAAAATAGTCAGCAACACCACAAAATGCCATAAAAAATGTAGTCAGGAAAACCACAAGTTACAAAAGTAGCATACTATGCTGAAGCTAAGTAAAGAGGCAGTAACTTTCAAAATAGACAAGTTTTGAATGATTTCATTTATTAAAACAAGAAAACAGAGAAGTATTTATCTGGAACAAACACAAAATAGGGTGACAGGTAAAGATTGCTAAAATATCGAAAACGTAATTTAACCAAAATATTGTCCTCCAAAAAATATGTAAAATGCCTCGCAAAAGACTTCTATGCAAAGTGTCAAATGAGTGAATTCATTATGGTGAATTTCTCTTGATTTCCATGAACTATCTGGTTTTCAAAAAGTGAATCGCTTGATGTACATGAATCATCTGAATGAACATTCTTTAAAATAAATCTGACTTTAAAAAATAGTCAAACTTAAAAATAAACCATTTCAATAGATACTTATTGACTGATACAATTTTTAGCCTAAATTATCCATTGTCACTTTCATTAAGTTAAAGTCAAGCACAATGATATTCAAACTAAAATGAATATTATACTAATATTAAGATTATATAAAGCACATAACTTTTTATCTTTTGTCAAATCAACTTAGATAGCTAATGTGGTGCAGATAACATAATATTTTGAGTTTCTATTTATTAAACCAATCTCCTTCATTGTATTAACTCAAATTTTAATTTCAATAAACAATTTTATTATGGCAACCAGGTAACTTAGATAAAGTTACTTTTTACTTTACTTTTATATCCTGCGACTCATCGTGTATCATTGTTGTGGCTGGTTAGGACAAAAACTCTAATTAACGTGGAAAAGAAACCTTTTATTGCGTACCATGGCTTTAAGACATGGATAATTCAATGAGGAAGACAAAAGCACTGGAAGTTACACCACTGGAGAAAGTTAAAAAAAGTAGATTGTTAATGTAAAAAAATGGACTGAACTACTCTCACATTACTAAAAGACATAGTTATGTACTGTAAGTTACTGTTAAAATAGTTACTGAGTTATGCTGATAGAGCATCAGGCTATGAATAAGGGAAGCACAAAACACATCCCTGTCTGTACGTTCTTAAGGCATTCCTCCTAAAACGCAATATCAAAGGCTTGCAGAGAGTCTTGGATGAGTGAAACAGACAAGCTTTCATATGTGCCATCTGACTGGGGACTCTAAGTCCGTCATTTTTCTGTCATGATCCGTGGGATTATGGAGTGAAGGGGAGGTGATTTCCCCATGTGGGGGTCTAAGATATCAAAGCCGGAAGGGTGTGGGGAGGCTGGGGGACGAAGAGGGGAGCGGGGGAGATGGAGGCCTTTGTTCCAGCTCCACCCCAGGATTCCATGAAAAGATCACCAAGCAGCCTGATTCGTCACAGCCTTGGGCTCCGCGCTCTGATTGGTTCCGCAGAGCGGGCAGATGTTCCGGCTGCAGCAGGGGGCTTGGAAGATTCCAACTCTACATACTCACCCCACAGGCAGTCACATACACACTTGCTTAAGAACTAATGCAAACTTACACACACCACAGGAGAGTCTCAGACTCACAAACACCATCTCACACTCTTCATATATATGTAAGGGATTATGTACAGTCTGTCAGTCATTATTTCAAAATAAATTCAAGGGGTTTATTTTGGAATTATTACCATGACTGTAAATTATCAGGGCGTAGATTAATACATGGCTACTTACCAAATAAATAAATATGGAAATTAAATATTGATTTGAGTTGTTTTTATTCATTTTAAATGATTTTTTATATTATTATTATTGTTTTATTATGCAAGAAGAAAGAGACCACAGAAAGACATGACAGAAACGAAACAAGGGAATTATAGTACAGTAGTGGTCCTCATACATGAAGAGTTCTGGATTGACCAACCAGAATCAAGTATTCCAGTGAGCCATGTAATATGTTACCATAAAATCTGCTCTTGGTTCTAAATCAGAACCATATTGCCTCTTTTATATTTTCTGTTAATATAAGGCTGGTTAATCGATTCAAATATTTAATCGTAATAATCACAGTGTTATCTAGCAGCGCTCCTCATTAAGCTGTACACACTCTACAACCCAGCTAACAATTTTAGGTTCTGGGAACGTAGTTTTTGGTTCCCAGAACGTTTCTAGAACGTTCCCTTAAGGTTAGGGGAACGTTCCCCGGAATGTTCTCATTAGGTATAACCTAAACATAACCTACAGGGAACGTTTCTAGAACGTTCTTGTTTGGTTCCCAAAAAAGAACCACATGGGAAACATTCGGGAACGTTAGGGGAACGTTCTGTGTTTGCTGGGAAGTTATTTGGTGCGATTTTGGACTGATTTCTTCCCTTTTTGTCACTGACCTGACATCTTCCACATTTCTATGAATGGTGATATTTCACTTGTTGAGCCTATATGATGGTTAAATTACATAAAGAAATTCCAATGACTTTTACTTTAGATAAACGTCCCATCTGGGGGCCTCTAAAGAGGGTTTTCTCCATCATTTAATATTAAACGGGTGCTTCTCTAGAGAATTTTGTGGGTATGTGTTTGTGAGAATCCTTGTGCTGTGCCATCCAGCACCAAACATTAGAAATTATTATTATTAATTATTTGAAATTGCCCAGAACTGGATAAATATATTTATTATGTCAAAACCAAATGTTTTGCCAATGGCGATAATGTTATATTAAATAACATATTTAATTAACTGCGTGGATTTCCTTTGACAGCCCTCATTTTTATGCAGCTGTTTAGGAACATTAAATAAGAACAATCTGCTTGCAGTGTTCATTAGTGCAGAGTTTAAGGTTCAGAAGTCTTGCAAGAGATGTCTAATAGCTCACAGGACGGTTATTAATGGATCTCAGGCAAACAAAATGAATCGTCTAAGACTTAAAATGAAAAGAAACATAGCAAATTTGACTACCCTACATGTATTTGCTGCCTCTGTGTTGTGCTGTTTGTAAATCAAGCTTGTTTACATTGTCTATTATGAAGTGCATTTTCCCCTGCAACAAAAAACACACTCGCATGAGACAGGAACATTAAGCAGATGTCCGGGGACAGACAGAGCAATTTGCAAGGACAAAATCACAGAAGAGAGATATAGTCAGTGAAGCCAGGGAAATCTGTATAATTTTGGTAGGTCTGATTAAAGCCTCCTGTCTAATGGGGAACATGGGGTCTCTGGCAGGGTAAGCGGAGATACCTTATCTCAGCAAATAGCTGCGGGTCACTATTTTAAAGAATTCCCACAATGCACTCTTCTTCTGGTAATGTTGGTGCAAAAAGAGAGGCACTTGAGTTATCACACACAAGCATTTGCCACTGAGGTCATACCCTGCTGCTGGCATCTGTACTATCCCACCCAACCAACCACACGCAGCTTGATGTTAGCGGCACACCCACCATGCCGCATGCAATGACTCAAAAATACACTGAATAGAAACATTTGCTATGCCAGCGGGGCTTTATAAATGAGCGTCCTTGTAAGAATTATGGATCATTTTATAGCATTTGTGTTGTTTTCTTATTCAGAAAGAAAACAGATGTGTGATGCATTCATGGTGGCAAATCATTTAACAATCAGGTCCATAGATATGTGATATATAGTGAAATACAAACCACACAGCATATATTGTGTTTGACTACTTGCAATTGGCTCAATCACAGGACGCTTCAGGTAAAGGGGTAGGGATACAATTAGGACTAAATTTGGTAGCCTCCTTTTGAACATTCTGTTGACCATTATTACATGTCAACTAACTCTCATTAGAGTATTAGTACTGTCTACTTAATATCTGCTAACTCTTTATTTTGTTGATCCCCAACAGACAACTACTGACTGACTATAAGTAACTTTGCACCTGTACATGTCAACTTATTCTAACTCTACCAGTCTACTAATACTCTACTAACATTACTAGTCAACAGAATGTGTTAAAGGGACCATCAAAATAAAATGAAACCATTTTCGGACAGGAATGTAGTTCCAGGTTCAACAATTATGTTGACCCGGGAACGCTTCTAGCTCTGCCAAATCAGGACGTGCCCGAAGCCAAATACCTCATTCGGAAAGGCTAGAAAATGCTTCAAAACAAAAAACAATTAATTCTACCAAATAATAGGAAAAATATTCGGCAGACACAGTCACTCCTCATATTTGCTGGATAACAGGTGAGCCAGGGGATAGCGTAGCACTATATTACACATAAACCTCTAAAATCACAACACAATTTCCCCCCGGTTTCACAGACAAGGTTTAAGTCTAGTCCCAGACTAAAATGCATGTTTGAGCTGTTTTAATAGAAAGCAACTTGCACTGACATATCCAATATGTCAGGGCCATTGTCTTGTCTCTATTTGCACAACAGTAATGTTTATTTTTCTTTCTAAGGAACATTTATAAAAGCTTCTTAAATCCTAATTAATCTAAGGCCTAATCCTGGCTTAATCTAAGCCCTGTCTGTGAAACCGGCCCAATGAGTGTGTGAAGTGAATGTAAAGGGAATGAGTGTAAAGTTTCTGTAAGAAAACCCCTGTAGACCCTCATGACTGTGTCAAGGAAAGTAAGTGCATTAAAATATCAGATAATTTGACCTTTTTTATGGCAAGGCAGCTGGTTAGCTGCAGGTTGTACAATGTCATGTGGTGTGACTCCCGAAAAACTAATGATATTTATGAATTAATCATTATTTTCATAAATATTTTGAAATATATTTTTCAAGGTTATGAATGATTAAGATGTATATACTCATTTACTTTATATACTGTACTCAAGACAAGACAAATATTATTTACTTTTTACTTGATGGTTACACCACTTGACTTTTTTTAGAGTCTTTAAATTAAAGCTTTTCTTTTTCCATATTATTGCTAAAACCAAAATCCATACAAAAAGTTTGTTTCTAAGAACTTGGCATAAGTGTTTTAACCAGATTTTCCTTTTCTTTATCATGGATTCTCTTGTATGTTACTGATACTCCTTTATACCCTGTTTTACATTTTTCCATATTGTAATGGTTCTAATAAACGCACTGTTTTAGCTGTGTGGCTATATGTTCCTGATGAATGTAACGAACATTGTCATTTTGTCAGCTCTTAAGCCCCAGGTCAGAGGTCAGTAATTGCATGGAGCAGTGAAGACTTGTCTCAACCATTTACAATCAACCCGCAACACACACACATAACGGCTTTGAAGGAATTTTCAGAGTAGGTATGGCATGGCGTGACTTACTTTACCGATAAGGACATGAAAAGGAGAAAGAGAGCAAAAGAAGAAAGATGCTCTGGATGTGGTTATCGGGCCGGAGCTGGCATCCGTGCAGCCAGGCACATTTGAGAGATAACAAGCCCCAGAGAGCCCGTCCACCTCGTAATGGCACATGACCAGAGCTCCACCCGGGGTCGCCAGCAATTGAAGTCCAAGCCAGGAAGGCACATCTGGCCCTTATTTTATTGGTGTTCAATTTTGCATCGGTATGTGGAGAGGGCAACAAACAAAGCTCCAGTCCCACCCTGTTCCCATATTCCTGCCTGCCGCCACCAGGCCCCTACTTCCCCCCCTGGGCCTAAGATTCATTTTAACACACATAGGCTTGGCGCACATTAGCGTGTATAGGTACAGATCTTATATTGAAGTCGAATTCCAGAGTAGCCCCCACAGGGTAGATGACAGGGTTTATTTAAAAGAAAAAAAGGCAAGGAGGAGACTTCAAGTCTGAAGAGGATATTAAAAAAATACACAGGAGGAAAAAAAGCACCCCTCCGGCAGGAACAATTTTGTACCTTTCCAGAAAGAGAGAGAGAGAGAGAGAGAGAGATTGTGTGCTTGACTGTGTGAAGGTTGGAAAGCCAAGAAAAAAGGGACCACAAAAGGACATCAACTCTATAGTAAGAACTACTTTTGTCACCTGCACAATTTGAGCAAAATACTGAAACAAAACCAGAAGAGAGAAAGAGAGAGAGAGAGAGAGAGAGAGAGAGAGAGAGAGAGAGAGAGAGAGAGAAACAGAGAGTTGAAAAAGTTGTTGAATGTGGCAGAGCACTTAATGAAAACCAACTGCCATTCCTGTCACCTACCCATCCATTCCGCTACAGGACGCCGTTCTCACGTTCCGTCTCTCTTTTCTCCTCTCTTCGTTCTTCGCTTCCTGTCCTTTGATTACATTTTCAAGAAGGAAATATATTTCCTAAAAGCGAGAGACTGAAACCATACCACACATTTTTGTTACCTTCCATTTCCTCAAGCACTTCAAATGAGTATTTGATGACAATAAGGTGTTTCAGTTTTGTATGTGTGATAACATATTGCTGACTCCTCCTTTAGTGACGCCCCGCACAGGAAGCTCTACTGACTAGTGTTTGATTTAGCAAGAAGAGAATGAGCAGAAAAAGGACTAAACAGTGACTTTAGCAAGACATATGTTTTTTTGGAAAGCTGTTAAATGAATAGGTCATCCCAATAATGAAAATACATTCATAATTTTCTCACCCTCATGTCGTTCCAAACCTGTAAGACTTTCTTCTGTGAAAGACAAAAAGAAGAGGCTTAGCAGAATGTAACTTTACATATAACTTTAACTCTTTGGACAGCAACATGTTTAAAAATCTGCTTTTGTGTTCGATTACAGAAAGAAAGTCACACGGGTTTAGCATGACAAGGGCATATGATGACAGAATTGCAATTTTTGTGTGAGCATTTTGTTTAATAATTTCAAACCAAATTCTTGAAAGGGGTGCTATTATTATTATGCAATTATTTATTTACAAAGTTCACTTCAAAGGGAGTTATTCTCTACATCATTAAGCACTGTTTCTGAACTCCCTAAAATGCCTTGATTGTGGTCTTGTGTTTTCTAACAGAAACATACACATCACAATATTCCTCATTTAAATAATTCCAGTCCAAGGCATATGCAAAAAAAGGGGCGAGGTCTGGTTCAGTTGCATTTTCGGTGTGTTCAAACTCGCGGGTATGCTAAGGGGTTAGACAAATTTTGAAACATGCTCAAAGCAGTTGACCAATCACAAAGCACTAAACCAGCCAACCAATCAGAGCTCATTTTCGCTTTTCAGAAAGAGGGGCTTCATAAAGACCGGAACTAAACAGAGCGTTACATACAGACTGGAAAGAGAGGTGCTGCAATAATTTAAAATATGTGAAAAATAATGTTTTTTGAACATTCAAGCATGAGAACCAATTCTAGTAGACCCTACAAACTAAATCAAGACTTTAAAAAGGGCATAATACTGTAGGTCTCCTTGAAAAAAACTTGTCCCATCTGCATCTATATTTTCAGAATTTTTTTTTTCTGGAATTCTCCTCTGTACTATGGCCAAAGACACTAAATATCCTCTGTAAATCTCTTAGATTACATCACAACTGAGATTATCAGTCATGGTGCCACCAGCCAGCATGCTAGAAAGACAGGAAGTGGAAGCTGTGGAAAGCGAGACGCTTAGACTGAGGGTGGAATTGCTCAAGAGGGGAGGAAGGATACAGACATGAAACCCTTCTTCTTTCATCCCATTTCTCCAAACTTCTTTAACTCTCAATCTGGTGAAAGTAGGTTTTTTGGCCGGGCCTGGGCTGCCCTGATCCCTGAGGTTGGATAGCAGATGGAGATAAGAATGGAAAGACTGGAGTTCTTTCACACTTTTCACTAGTCGCTAATCCGCTCCAGCACAGCCAAACCACACAGTCCAGTATTAGCTTACCTGCTGTGACCAGCCCAAAGAAGCCAATGAATATTAGCATGTTTGTTTTATTGTGTGTGGGTAAAAGATCCTAAATTTCAAGGGAAACACTTTGGGTCTGTCTATGTGACGGTGGTTGAAGTTTTGGCCATTGCACTACGTTTGACCTCCGGGAAAATATGCACTATATCAATACTGATGTATTAGCAAGCTCCTATTTGAAGGTTGGATAACAGCCATTCACTATGTCCCTCTGCACATTTTGGCCCAAAGGGTATGCCAACATTTTAAATGGACAAAGGACGATTATTATGTCTGAACTGAGGAAAATTACAAGCTAACACCAGTTCCAACTCCATAAACACGATTTTGATCTAAAAAATGCCATTACTTCATCACACAACACTTTCACACATGTGCTGTCAATACACAGTTCTGACACTGCGGATAAAGTCATCTGTGTGATGTGAAAGCCTTTCTAAAAAGCATTACCTCCACAACAAGCTAATAGGCTACTGTGCAGTCTTACCTGCATATCTGCTACCACTCTTTAGTTTCCGCCACACTAGCCACCAAACATCTCTCTCTCTCCATTTTTTACCTTAATTTAATGAGGGCTTTCCCTTCGTAACCTTTCGACTGATTTATTGCTTGCAATGCTGAGATCAGAGAACCGGGCGCTATAGGGCACACTAGGACACCCTGCTGCCCCTTCCTGAGTCCAAGCACTAGGCCGATGTAGGATATGTGACTGCAAACGGGGTGTAACTCACAGCTGGGCCCAACATGGTGAGAGGTGTGAACACTCGCCTCTTAATGAGGCAAGAGGACAAGCGGTTTAGAACACAGGTCAGAGGTGGTGGGAGCGGGGCCAGAGAGGCTGGCTCTAATACAGGGGAAGTGAATTAATGGAAAAAAGGAGATCAGGACTATGTGCCGTAACTCTTGAGAGAGAAACATTTAGGTGTAGAACCGGACTTTTGATGATAATGTGTGCCAAAACTGCAAAGCAATTTATTTTTCATTTCTAGCAGCTGGAACGCAAGAGAGCTATACTCTTAAAAATAAATGTTCCAGAAAGAGGTTTAAAGCCCTAGGCTATAGGAACATCATTACAAGTTTCTATGTAGCTATAGAAGATCCTTTTAAAGTTCTTTAATTAACATCTTGATGCTTCAAAATCCCATTTATCTTACTGAAGAAACTATGTAGGCGTTCATAATTTTGTCAGCCACACAAAATCTAGTCCAAATTAGAGTTCCAAATACTAAATCATATGAAGATTCCGGTCAGATTTTGGGGCTGCATGCAACAACCGAGCAACTTCCATTCTCTGTACCTTCTTAATTTGTAAAAAAAAAAAAAAAACTAATGCAATAAATAATGTAACTTTATTTTAAAGAGACCATTATAAAATGAATCTACAGAAGTTGACCAGATGCATTCTGGAAGAGAATTAGACATCTCTGAAAATAAGAGCCTGTCTAAAGCCCTGGTAAAGCTGTGCTAAAGATGTTCCTCATCAGTTCCCTAAAGGTTAAGTGTGTGATCAGGTTCATTTCTGCTTATTATGGGGGCTGTAAGCTGGTGTAATTGCTAGAGGATTGGGCATGTGAATGCAGTGTTGTTTTTATGGTAGAGGGCTTTGGTTCCTGGCAGTACAATGATCAGCAGGGTTGCCAAAGAGAACTTGTTTGGACAGTCACGCCCCTCAAAACCAAAACTATACCATTGCAATCAATTTTACACTTGAGGAACGTCTGGACTCCCCCTCCATGCATAGATGACACACATTTCCCATGAGCCACTGAGGCTGTGGCACAGTCAAATCACGATACTTGTGAGACTCATAATCAGACCTAAAAGCAAACTGAGTTTGAAACTTGTGCTGTTTCTGTAATCAGCAACGATTTGACACATGAAGAAATGGAAGGGGAAAACAGGGATGAGACAGGACTACGTCAAAGGGGCCATGATTCCCTGATTTGTGGGTGCCTGTTACCCTTTTCACCCAGAATGCTTAGCCTCTCGCCCTGTATCATCTCAATAACTCCCTTTCTCTGACGGCTCCCAGCAGCACCATCAATCTGTCCTGCACCGGGATGAGAGACTGTCCTGTCTCCTGCCTTACCTCGTCTCTATTTCACCCGATTTGTGCCGGGGGTCAAATTTCCGATGTGAAAGTTAAAACAACAACCTTGAAACTGCAAAACAGCAGCAACATCTCATTGCCTTTACAAAATTTCTTGTAGAAAAAGATTCATCTAGTAAGTAATTTTCAAAACAATAAACATGGTTTGTGCTGACCACAGTATGTTTTGTTTAGTGAATTATTGGTTAAAACCATCACAATTCGATTTGTTTTACAACGAACAAATTCCGTCCTGTGTAGGGTTTCCACTTCTCCAATATAAAATCCTATAGTTGAGAGCAAGAATACTGGCAGAGAAGGGCAAGCATTGCATTAGGCATTATGGGTGGATTAGCTATATGCTAATGACTTGCCCACTAGCTAATTTTATTGGAAATGTAGCTATGGTATTAACTTGAGACCCTTATATGCTATACTACAAAGACACATTTAGGCTGTGCCAATAAGCTGAAAGACATATTTTGGTTGTTGTTTCTCTGAGATACAACCGATTGCCGAACAAAGTTGTGTTTAACCGGTCACCTGACCTGACACTAGTAGTTTTACAGAGACGTCAGGACAGCACTGTTTTCGAGAGGAGCAGGGTTACAGCAATAATCACACTGTGTGGGCTATGAAAAACTGTGAATGAAAGCAAAGGCACAAGAGAGAGATAACAAGACTGAGGTACTGAAGGCCGTGAAATACGTGCCTCAGTGGAAAGCGCTCTTTATTTACTTTTAACAGCCCTGTAAACTTACTTTCAATGCCCTAACCAGGACAAGCCTGGGCTACTCAAGCCTGTGTTTCCACCAGTCGACGAGAGTCCGGTCAATGTTTAGTCTGTTCTTGCACTCGGCCAATGGGCAAGTGATACCATCTCATATGCAGAGATATTACATACAAGGACTATCAGGGGCTTTTTGAGTTGTTTTTCTTGGTGACCTTCTGTCCTGCAAAACTAATTTGAAACAGAAGCTTCTTCAGATAGTTTCATCTCTTTTTTTTCTATGGCCGGCTGTCTCTCTATCCACCCCCAGGGAACTGCAATTTATGCCCTATAGGAACAGGCTCAGATAATGGGGCTGAAACAGGCGCAATGGCCTGGAAGGCTGGAACCGATTGTCCACGGGTTGAGAGGGTCTCTCTGGTGGTGAGTGAGGCTGAGAGAAAGAGAGAAAGCATGGATGAGACCATTACAGAGAGACAGTGGGAGAGAGAGTGAATGGAGATTATTATGAAGACATCAGTCTGGGTCTCCGGTTTCACATCTGCCTAGGATTCCTGCCTCACATCCTGTTGAAGGGAATCTTTCGTCGCCAACATGTTCTAACCTCTCATGCTTAAAACCCTGACAAAAGTACCATGGAAATACCATTTTATAATACTGTGGACCATAATGACAATGTCTTATTATTTCTTAAAATATTTGTGCAAAATATATGTTTAAATGTCATGGTATACAAGTATAGTTACCATACAGTACTATGGTATTTATCAAAATACCATGGTGCTAACACAATACTTTTTACAGGGAAAATTGTCTATGCAATAAAAATGTAAAAGATTAAAAAGAAACTGAATGTTTTGCAATATGCAGTGGGCTCCAAAAGTCTGAGATTACATTGACAATCTGAGAAAAAAAAAAAAAAAAAAAATACATATATATATATATATATATATTTATATATATTTAAACATTTACATACAGTAGTCAAAATTTGAAGTGGATCGAAACCTTTCATCAAAGTTATACATGAATTTTGAAGTTCTTAGGACAACTTAGATTAACTTTTTTGATCCACTTCAAATGTTGACTACTGTATATATTATATCTATATATTAATATATATTATATGTATATACCGTATATTTTATATTATAATACATATTTAATATATATAATTTAAACCTGGAAGTAAACAGGAAATTTTAGGATATTGAAAAAAGTAAAAAAAAAAAAGGATATAAAATGAAGAAGAAATGTTTAAGATTCTGCAGATCACTTATCAAATAAGCACATTTGTGACATTGATCATGTGGCTTCCTTTGTACAGACGGTCAGATGTTCTTGCTTCTATTGCTGCTGTCATTAAAGCAAAAGAGACAAACCAAATACTAAAATATTCTTGTATAATGTATGTTATATTCAAACGTTTCTCAAATGATGTCGCTATGTTGCTGTTTTCACTCACACTCTGTGCTTTAACAGTTTTCTATTTGCGCTTGCAATATGCTATGCATGCATTCATGTCTGTATTCTCAGTCTATGCAACGCCTGCATGTTTGCATATGTTATTGCTTCTCAACCCCATCCAACGTGCCATATCCCTGTCCAACCAAAACTCTGAGCAACAGGCCTGCAGCATAACACTGAGTAAACATGCATGACATTCACTCAGCAGCTGGGAATACTGCTACCAGCGGCACAGACCGGAGCAAGAACCATATTTAATGGGCAAAGAAAACATTTGGTCTCACTTGGCAAGCAGGGTGTGCAATGCATGAGAAGATGTCTGTTCGTTATGAATATATTTTCATACAGAGATACGTAATGTAATAATATGATTTTATAAAAAATGTCAAAGTATATTTTAATCTGCAGTTTATATGCTTTACTTGTTTATATATATTTGTATATATTTTACTTAGTCATTTATATTTAATTTAATTTATTCCTATGACACAAAGCTGAATTTTCAGCATCATTACTCCAGGCTTCAGTGTCACGTGATCCTTCAGAAATCAGGATAATGCTGATTTGCTGCTCAAGAAACATTTATGATTATTATGATCAATGTTGAAAATAGTTGTGGAGCAATTGTTGGGGAAATGGTGATATCTTTATTCAGGATTCTTAGAAAGTTCAATCAACAGCATTTATTTGCATTTAATAAATGTAACAAATAAATGTAATAAAGCATTTATTAAATAGAAATCTTTTGTAACATTATATAAATGTCTTAAATGCCACTTTTGATAAATGTAATCCATCCTTGATGAATAAAAGTATTAATTTCTCTCTTTTTTAATCTTGCCAAAAATGTTTGAATGGTACCATTGTTTCCACCCTTTTCAATATTGATAATAATAAATAGAAATGTTTCTTGAGCATAAAATCAGCAAATAATGATTTATGAAGGATCATGTGACACTGAAGACCGGAGTAATGATGCTGAAAATACAACTTTGCATCACAGGAATAATTTTTTTTTAAATTGATTAAAATAGAAAATTATTTTAAATTGTAATGATATTTCACAATATTCCTGGTTTTACTGTAATTTTGATTAAATAAATGTGGCATTGGTGAGCACAGTTCGAATAAATATATATATTTTTTAAATTGATTAAAATAGAAATTTATTTTAAATTGAAATAATATTTTACAATATTCCTGGTTTTACTGTAATTTTGATTAAATAATTGTGGCCTTGGTGAGCACAGTTCTTTCAAAAACATTAAAAATGTTAATGTTTCCAAACTTTTGACAGGTACTGTATTGTATGTACTAAATTAAAAACGAACTAAATAAAAAAATGAAATACTAAATACTAAAGTTATTCAATAATGTAAAGCTCTGCTGATTGACAGCCGTCACAGTTCAGTGCAGTAGATGCGAGTCCCTGGACTCTCTTCCCCCAGTCCTTCACAGAGCGACACGGTTGAGGCCCGATGGGAAAGCCATTGTTTGTTTAACTACTGTTTTATGGAATACCTAGTGACAGGAAGTTCTTAAAACAGCAGCAGTTACTATTTATATAGTGTCCCTTTTGGAGTAAATACTCACTAAAATCACCCCCCCCCCCCCCCCCAACCACACACAGACCCAACGGGACACCCTGCACTGAGGAATGCACCCATTCACAAGCTGGTGGCCATTTTGAAGGCTTGCCTCTCACTTCCTGTTGCCATGACACCACCCAGCCGCTTCTGACGGGTGTGAATGAGAGCCGATAAGCCCTGTCTCTCTGAGTGTGTGAGCAGTAATCCCACTCATGTTCAGCCCATTCAAAGTCACAACCACGACGGTATTTAGCCATGTCTGCCTCCTTTATTGCTTTTATTAGTTTGCCATTGGTCGGCTGCATGACAGCTAGCAAGTGATGTCATGTAATTACTTCACTCGTTCTGTGTGCCCTTCGAATGCACCCGGTTAGGTTCATGCAGAGCAGGTGTGTGTAGCGGGTGTCATCAGCTGACGGATGTGATGAAAAGAAGGCAATACTTCAGTTCGAGGGATTAGCGGTTCAATTAGAAGCGGGAGTCTGAAACAGTATTAGCATATGTGTGTGTGAATGTTTGCCTGTGTGATGTGCTCTCTAACCAACCAATTACTTGTTTTTTGCAAATGAATGGAGGATTTCAGAGGTTTTAAGGAGAGTTTATTAGCATCAGCAACGGTGTGAATAAGAGTCGGGATGAGATTATATATGTGTGTGTGTGTGTGTGTGTGTACAGGTCTATATTTCTTCATATTACAAGGAGTAAAACCTGATATCACCTACATTATAGGTGAGGGAAATAGATTAAAAACATAGATGATGTTTTTTTTTTTTAAAAAGAGTAAGAATCCAGAAAGTTTTCTGTATTGGGTAGGTTTAGGGGTAGGGTTAGTGTAAGGGGACATAATATACAGTTTGTACAGTAACCATTATGTCGGAGAGTCCGCACAAAGATACAGAAACGAAACAAAGTTGTGTGTGTGTGTGGTTCAGGTATACCCTACGTTGTGGAGACAAAGTGTCCTCATAAAGATGGGTAATATCGGAAATCCTTGTCCTTGTGGTGTGATTTTTTGGTTCCCAAGAGAAAAACAGCTTATAAATCATACCAAGTGATGTTTTTTGAAAATCTATAAATGCAGATAGTTTTCTGTGATAGGTAGGTTTAGGGGATAGAATATACAGTTTGTACAGTATAAAATCATTATGTCTATGGAAAGTTACCATAAAATATGAAACCCCAACGTGTGTGTGTGTTTATGAGCTCCTAATCGAACTCTAATTGGGGGCAAAATGTCTGAAAAAATGTCACCGGAATCTACCGGTCAAAAGTTTGAGGTCGGTAAGATTTTTTTTAAGTTACGTCTCTGATGCTCACCAAGAATCAACAATAACCTTAAATACAATAATCAGTGTCACATGATCCTTTAGAAGTAATTTATTATGCTGATTAGGTGCTCAAGAAACATTTATTATTATTATTATTATTATCAATGTTGACAACACTTGTGCTGCTTAAATTTTTTGTGGTAACAGTGATACATTTTTAACTGCATTTATTTAAAAATGTATTTATTTATAAATTATTTGTAGCAATATTAAATAAAAGTATTAATTTCTTTCAAAAAGAGTACAGTAGTGTATATGATTTAAGGAACGTTAATACAAGCAAATCTTTTCTTGACAGAATTGTAACATTTTTAATTACCACAGAAAATAATCAAATTCCGACTTCTCTACGTAAAGCGCGTACAGTAATGCGTTACAGAGAGAATTTATAGAGGCAAATGCACTTGTCTTTTTGTTAACGCACAATTCATTGCAAAAATGTATGTTTGTTGAGCTTTTAAAGTTTCTAAATCAGCAGTTTACTGGTGCATTACTGCTCTAGAATGAAGAACTCTGTTACTGAAGTAACTCCCATTGGTGAATTTGCTGTACAGTGCTTTGTTAACAGTACTTTACATTTTACATTTACATTTAGTCATTCAGCAGATGCTTTTATCCAAAGCGACTTACAACTGAGGACTAAACCAAGCGAGTCATCGTGAAGAGACAAAAACAACGCAAGAAGTGCTCAAAATACAAAGTTCAGACATTGCTCAGAGTAGCATAAGCCAGATAAGCAGGGATTTAAAGGAAAAGGAGAGAATTTTTATTTTTATTTTATGTTAAGTGCTCACAGAAGAGATGAGTTTTCAGTTGTCTTTTGAATGCTGTCGGGGATACTGCATTCCAGATGAGGGTGGGAATGAGGGATGAGAATGTTCTAGAGAGTGATTTTGAGGCTCTCGGTGATGGTACCACTTTACTGCAGATATTAAGTCACATTCAGAAGTTAAATTCGGATTTTTAAGATTATAATACATGATACCCATCTCCAAAAATCAATTACCCATGATGCAACTATACTCCTTCCTTTCCCCCACAGCTTATACATACTTCCATGTGTGTATCTCCGCATGTTCTCACACACATGCAGCCGTGCGAGTGAGTGTGTTGTGATGTTCTCAGGAGTCCTGCGCTATAAATCAGCGGAGAGGTCGACGCTGCGGGACTGAAGGAGACACTGAACCCTGTGACTCTTCACTCTCTTTACCTGCTTCCTTCCCCTCCGTTTCCCCCGTTTCACATTCACTCACTCCATCACGGATGAGCCCTGTTGTGTCATCCCTTTCCAGCTTATCTTTAATGATACCCTGTCTACAACATGTAATGTCCTCCAGAGAGGAAAAGACAGCAACATCCTTTTCTAAAGCTGCCTCATGGCTGCATATGTTACACCGTTGCATTCTGGGAAACTTCCTGATCACACAAGAATATGCCTGTGGTTAAAGTTCACATGTGGATTACATGTGTCCTTCACAGAGAATCCTGAAATGAATTGCAACAAGCTCAGTGAAAAAATAAATCCAACATGGTGGACCAACACTCTTCTGGCAATTATATTTTATGTTTTGGGATAATTAGTGGCTAATTATGAATTTGTACAATCTCATATATACGGTTTTGTAAAATCTGCATACGCCTCACTGACAAAATTGGCTTTAGGGATACATATTCAGGCTTACTTTCTTCCTAGAAACTTTTCCGTACACATTCATACAATCGCTACCTTGTAAAATTATTTTATTAGGTGGACTAAATGAGAGATGAGAAGTTTATATTTCATTCAAAACTTTAAGTTTCTATAAAATAGGTGAGTGCAATAAGTTTTTATTTTACCCAATATACATTTGTATTGAATAAATGTATTGGTAAAGGATTGTGCCTTTAGCTTAGCAAAAAGCTAATGCCAAAGTCTATTGAAATCAATTCAGTCTCCTACTTGGAGGATTATTTGTGTAGCGCAAAAGTTGCTGCCTTTCTATAATATTCAGATTCTCTTCAGTTTATCACAGTGCATTCTGGGACAGCCTTCTCCCTGAAGGTGACTAGGTGATGCTTCCTTAAAATTTGGCCAACGCAAGGTAACTTACGATGTAGCATAACTTACAGCTTTTGTGAAGAAGCACACCTATGATGCCTTAAATCGCTGTCTAGATTTAGAAACAGTTGTTGTTTCTTAACAAAGTGTAGTTGGTTCAAACATAATGATATGAGGGGAGTAAGCAGGGCAAACACTCTGCAGACTCTCCAGGGAAAGAAGTGGGCTTCTGAGTGTGTGTATGTGAATGAATGACTTATGTTTGAGGCCGAAAGAATGTATGCAAGTATGTGTGTGAGAAAGAACAGGGTGCAGAGAGACAGAGTGAATAAGTGAGATGTAACATTCTGATGAAATTCCCTGAGAGGCCAGAATGGATAATACAATCTCAGCCAGTGATGCACAAACCAGATGGGTTTGTTGTGTTCAAATCCCTCTCTCTCTCTCTCTCTCTCTCTCTCTCTCTCTCTCTCTCTCTCTCTCTCTCTCTCTCTCTCTCTCTCTCTCTCTCTCTCTCTCTCTCTCTCTCTCTCTCTCTCTCTCTCTCTCTCTCTCTCTCACACTCACACACACACACACACACATACACACACACACACACACACACACACACACACACACACTAAGAGATATATGACCTTTCTGAGGGATATTGGTTACGTGTGTTGTACAACAGTAAAGGGAGTTTCTTTACTGTACTGCGACTTTTACAAGATGGGTTTAATGATCTAGAACTGAGGTCAATAATTGGGCATGATATGATATGATATGATAGATATGATATGATATATGATTGATATTATATTACATTATATAATGGTCATATTGCAATTGCAAAGATTAAACAGGATTTAGACACACATTTTGTTATTATTTGGAGCTATTGTTCAAAAACTAGTACAGTATAATAATATAGCTTTTTATTGTGGGATATAAATTCCTCTATGGGTATATTAGTAAATTAACTCTGTGTGTAGTATTTTCTGTTTATTTTTTTTATTTTTTTGTTAATTAAGTATTTTAACCTCTTAAGGGATAACCTCTTAACCTTAAAGGGATAGCTCTGTCAAAAATGAAAGTTTTGTCATTACTTACTCACCTTCATATTGTTCCAAACCTGTATGAGTTTCTTTCTTCTGTTAAACACAAAATAATATATTTGAAAGAATATCGGTAACCAAACAGTTGACTTCCATAGTAGGAAAAAACAAAACAAAAAAAAAACGATGGAAGTCAATGGCTACCGTTAACTGTTTGGTTACCGATATTCTTTAAAATATCTTCTTTTGTGTTCAACAGGTTCATTTTTGGGTGAACTATACCTTTAAAGCCATCATGAAATGTACTTTAATACATTTATAGTCTGGTCTTACTGTGCATAATTCATTATTAAAAAAAAAAAAAAAAAAAAAAAAATATATATATATATATATATATATATATATATATATAGTGCTTTATCAAAAAGTACCTTTCTCTGCCTCTTCAATGACTTTCCTTCTTGTCTGATGTCACTTTTGAATCACACTCCTCTGATCCCGTTATATAGTGAACAATTTTAAAGATCCAATCAATTTCAGATGGATAAATTCATAAATATTCTACTTCACAATGCAAAATACCTACATCAGGTTGCAAAAAGGGTTGAACGGCATTTCATGTTGATTTGACCCATTTCTGCTGCTGCATTCCACTCTAAAAAATCTATATTCAAAGTAACTTTATATTTATATTATTGTGTTCGAAATTCATAAACATTAAAATCCAAACCCGTACAGTAGGATGAGTTCTTCCAGACAGGATTTAATAAGCTAACCTTTGACCTAAGGACACACATTCCTGTTTCTCGCAGGTTTGATTTAGCTGTGTACTCTGACCTCTGACCCCTGATGGCACTCCTGCTATCTCTAATGACCTTTTGATAGCGGGAGAGGAGGAGAGACAGTGGAGCACCACGGCCCCCGCTGGAAAAGTCAACACTACCCTGTCTTGCTTTGCAGCTCGTAAACACTCTGTTGACAGCGATCAGATCCTGATTATCCCGGGACACACACTCACACATGCAAACAATAAACAGGACCGTGGGTTGAGCACCTGACAGGGATTTGTGATACAGTGGCTAATTTTAAGGTGCTTGAAGTAAGGAGGTCTTATTTTTGGGTCTGTTTGTGTTTTATAGTTCCTCTAAAAAAAGCAGGTGTGAATCGCAAAAAAAACAAAAAAAACGTCTAGATCATATTTAATTGAATTAAAAAAAATAGATTAATTAATTTGCATAAAATCATTGCAGTACTACAAATACTAACACGATGTATAAACATTTTAAATTTTAAGTATACTTTATTGTTTTTTTATTCACATAACTATAATGAAAATGAGATTCATTAGCATTTTGGTAAAATGTGTGTAATTGTCTTGAAAAAAAATAGGCTACAATTTTTATTTTTAAGCATTTTTCTTCTTCTTTTTATTTTGGGGTAAAATATGACCTCAAAAGGTTTATGTGCAAATTCAGGGGAGGAGACTTTCCTAAAATTAAAAATGTATTGATTTAATAAAATCTTATAAGTTGCATTCATTATTTGATGAGTTCTTTTGGCATCGTAATGTTTATCAGTACATTAATAGTTACACATTTCTGGGTTCATTTTTAATTTTTAAATAGTAACTTAATGAAATTGTCTTAATAACTTACAAAATTAGCCGGTAGATTTTTCTAGTTTAAAGCATGCTTTGCATAGCAGTGGATAAGGAAAATATATATTAAAATGAAGTGTTATTTTATGTGTTTTTAGTAAAGGGAAATTATATTTGAGTTTCTGTTATGTTGAAGTTTTTGTGGTTGTCGTTATGCTGAAGAGTGGAGCTCGTGTTGTGAGTGGCTACATGAAAGTATATTGAAAATATGAGTGTTAAATGCCAGTGACCAATAATATCTTACTTTGTTATTAAATTTCCAAGCAATTGATGCTACTGTTAACTGTTTATTTGAACTGATCTAGATAAGATTAAGGTTCCAGAGCCAAAACTCAATTATGTGGATTCCCTCCAGTAATCAAATTAAAAAATATTGTATGCTATTAATTATTAAAGGAATAGTTCAGCCAAAAAGGAATATTATCCCATAATTTACTCACCCTCAAGCCATCTTGTGTACATGACTTTCTTATTTCAGTGAAACACAATCGGAGTAATATTAAAATATCCTGGCTCTTCCCAGGGTTATAATGGGAGTGAATGGTACCCTAGATTTTAAAGCCCAAAAAAGTGGTGTTTGTTATGCATGGCGTAGGAGCGTATAGGTGAGATTAGACGCCTCTCGCGATTCAATCAAATAGGGTAAAGCAACAAACTCAAGCTCCTCGTGATTGTAGTTCATAAAGTTATAAAGTTGGAACAATATAGATTACTTTTATGATGGATGGGTGTGCTTTTTTGGGCTTCAAATCTAGGGTACCATTCACTCCCATTATAAAACTTGGAAGAGCCAGAATATTATTTATTATAAAGGTCCTTGCACACTCCAACATGTTCGTATTTGTCATTCGGTGGCTCTGAATTGACAAAACTCCTCTCAAAAGGCTACATATGCGAAAAACGCAGAAAATCAAACTCGATCCAAATTATTTTATGACGGATGAAAGTTTCGCTGCCGGTGTGTAAATGTGATTGACACAACATGAGGTCGTATTTATTTGCGAAAATTTGGAAGGACCTTAACGCTGATTGTGTTTGGCTGAAAGAAGAAAATATAGACCTAGGATGGCTTGAGGGAGAGGAAATTATGGGATCATTTTCCTTTTTGGGTGAACTTAATGTTCCAAAACATTTGTTTTTAAAGTGTAGGCACTAAAAAGTCAAACCGATACCAAACACTAAGATTAGTTCAGAACTCATATTTATGAATAAAAGAAAGGCTTTTCAGAAGCGCACATGGCCATCAGAATGGTTACTCATTCTGAAGTGACATGTTGGTATGAGAAAGCGAGACTGCAGGACCAGAGGGGAATCTCTGTACCGGCTTCACTTCCCAGCATGGCTCCGGCCTCTCTAAGTCTCTCGCTGCTGTGCCTGACCCCCTCCAAACTCTTTTGTATGAAGACCCCTGCTCGCTGTGGACTGCCCGCTTTCTGGCCTTTCACATGAGACTGTGTCAAATTATTCCCCTCGAACTCCCCCTCCTCTGAGCAGTAGCTCTCACTTTCTCACGTGCACGCACACACTCCCACCAGCGCAAAACACAAAGCCAGAGACAAGGAGGGCAAAAGAGAGGTAATGAACTAGAGGAGGAAAGATCTCCGACCTGAACAGAGAGATGTAACATACATGAGCAGTGTGTGGAAAGGTCTACACTTACTCTCCAGGAGTCTGGTTCATGCTAACAGCTTTGATTTCATTCCAGGACCTGTCGAATCCATGCAGGCCAAGACACAGGGCTTTAGAGTCAGCGCTCACGGACAGCATGATGCTCTTGGCTTGAGCTGAGCTTTTTCCCCTGACAAAATCCCATTCAAAGCTGAGGGAGGTGAGAGGAATGGAATTGTTGGGGCAAAGGCTGATAATGTGGACTGGAAAAAATGTTGAAATCATGTCCAGAACCACAATGTGTGAGGATAATTAAAGCTTATTCTTAACAATTATGGATTCATTTGGGTGTTTTCGCAGAGACGCC